>PVJX010000361.1:163260-278833 GCA_004027295.1 Dolichotis patagonum | reverse complement strand
AGCTGATGTGAAAATGTCGATGTCCACTCTGAACATTCATCACACATTGGAGATTGTGTTTGATTGTATTGTATCTTAATTCACTGCTAAGTGGATGTTGTAATATAATATGGTGGGCGGAAAGCTCCCGACAAACCAGGGAGAGAAGAGAGGTGAGAAGACTGCCACATAGGAAAGGGAAGGTAAGCACAGGTGCCATTAGTGCCAGACTTGTGCATGGCACATGCAGCTGTCGGGTGTGAAGACTGCCTTGGGTGTGACAGTTGAAGCAAAGCTTCTTTCTTTCTTTTTTTGCAAAGCTTATTTCTATGGTAGACTTTGTTTATGTTTACACTGTAGTCCACATAAGAATTTATTTCTGATGTTACCTTTTGGTTTTGTAAGGAAGTACACAGCAGATGTGAAAATGTTATGTCTATTCTAAATGTATGATACTTGTTACTTAATACTTTATTGATATTTTATGTTCCTGTAGACTATACACTGTATAAGATAATAAGAACATCCTGACAACACAGCCAGGCCACTGAGATGTCAAGTATGTCCCAGAAAAAGGCCAGAAGAGCAAGAGCCATGTGATGTGGCGTAAATGATGTGTAAGGAATATGTTGTTGTCAAGTGTGCAGACAGACCGCCCTAGGTCTGTGATAATTGACATAAAGAATATGTTTTTGTAGAGTGCTATTGGTATTTTCATTGAAGTTCTTATGGAAATTTATTTCTGATGTTCTTTTTTAGCCTTTGTACACCAAAAACTACTTTACACCGTAGTTCACATAGGTTTTTATTCTTGAAGTTACCATGTTGAAAAATGTTGATTTTTTTTTTGAGACAAGTTCTTGCTACACAGTTCAGTGTAGCCTTAAACTCCAGGTGATCCTCCTGTCTCAGCCTCCCAAGTGCTGTGCATGTGCCACCATGTCCGGTGGTGCTTTATTTATAAACATTCAATAAATATTAAAAACTCAATACTTTACTTTTGTGACTTTTTTCCTGTTAAGTATGATTGTTTAATATAATACTCATAAAATTAATACTTCATCACTAGAAATATTCTAAAGAATAATCGACAGACCCACATTTATCTGCCTTGATGATAAAATTAGTCTCGTTTCAATTAGTGAAATGCCTTTCTCAATATAGCTTTTTCCTGGGCTCTAGTCTCTCTTCCCAGTATATAATTCTATAACTCTAGGAGGACTTTAGGCATTGTCCCCTGGAGAATTCTGTTTGGGTTGTTGTAGTTTTATATTAGTGAGGAAATTTTATTTTTATATATTATTATTTTGATACAGGGTCTCACCATGTATGTATGCTAGGTCAGCCTTGAACTCATGGTGACCCTCTTGTCTCAACATGCCACCAGGTTTAATGAGGAAATTTTAAAAGGCCTCACATCTTTTTTAAAAAAGGTCTTCCTTAGCCACGTATGTAGGGTGGTACATGCCTGCAATCCCAGAGATCTGGAGGCTGAGGCACGCAGATCACTGTGACTCAGAGGATAGCCTGGGCCACAAAGCAAGTTCAAGGCCAGCCTGAACTGCATAATGATATCCTGTTTCAAAAAATAAAACAGAACTACAACAACAAGAAGACTGATTTTGTTTGTCAACTCTAGTGAACCCAAGCAGGCTGGGACAGCAGTGCCTTAACAAGGGAAGCAACAGCTGTTTCCAGGGTAGTCTGGCCCGAGCTTCCAGGCCAGGGGGCTTGAGATTCCGGACACCTGAAGTGTTGGGGAGGAGGGAGGCTGAGCACCAGGTGTGCGGATCTTCACAGTGTGCCTGGCAAGAAAGGAAGGCAGGCAGGAGGTGGGGAGAACAAACTTCACGGTTGAGGAAAAGGTACTTGGAGAGCTGAGATAATCGTTCTCACCCAAACCAATGCAAGCTAGGAGTTGGCCAACTGCTGGTTCAGGCTGTAGGGGAATGCTCCTGAGACCAGTGCTCAAAGAAAGGTACTCAGGGTCAAAATTTAGAATATAAGGTACCTTAGGAAAGTTTCTTCCCCCTACTCTGAGTTGGCGGACACCCTCACACCCCACCCCTGCCCCGGCAGAAGACCCTTCCTGGGCCGAAAGGAGAACAGGGCCAAGTGTGCAGAGCGTGGAGTCAGTTCCTCCATCTGCACCTCCACTCTTCACGTGGGGGCTTCTTTCCGGCATGGCTCGATTAATTATGGGGGAAATTCCTCAAAGGGATCACGGAGCTTCCACACTGCGTCACTTCCAGTAGAATGATGTGGCTTGCTTTCATCTGACCCAAAGCCAGGGGGTTCCAGCAGAGAAAAGTAACGACCATCTGCAGAAACCTTCACCCGAGCGACAAGTGAGAATCTTGCTCCGGGTTTGCAGAGCACAAGTCAAAGCCAGCGCGCGTCTCTTCCCCCTCGCTCGGGCGCAGAGGGCGGGAGAGAGGGAGGGATGAGGGGAGAGGCGGCCAGGGTTCCCGCCGCCGCCCCGCCCTCCGGCTCGCGGCCGATTCGGTGCTGCGGCTGGAGCCGGCGGCCGGGCGGCTGGCGGGCCAGGCAGGGTCTGGCCGAGCCTCGCGTCGCCCGTGCAGTGCGCCGGCTGTCCGGGAGATGGCTTCTCACCTCTCGCCCGCTGCTCCCGCTATTGTCTCACCCGGGGTTGCCTGACTGCCTGCTCGCGCACGCTCTCGGCGGAGAGGACTCCCCGCTCCGAGCTGGTCCTTGAGCCCTTAGCTGCCTGTCCCCTCCGCACCCCAGCCCCGTGCCAGGGACCCCGGGGCCGGAGACCAGCGGCCAGGGAGCGGCCTGGGAGGAGGCTAAGCGCGGCCGGCCACCTCACATCGCGCGGGTGCAAGGGACGCCTGGAGCCACACAGCGCGCCGGGGAGGCGCGGAGCGGGAGCCCACGTCGCCAAGCCCACGACACGTCGGGAGTTGCAGCGGAGCCCGCCGCCCGCGCAGGTAGGACACGCACACAGCCGCAAGCAGCGGCCCAGGAGTCTGCTGAGTGGCCTGCAGCCGAGGCGGCGAGGTCAAGGGACTCTCCTTCCAACATGGCAACAGCCAAGGTGCAACAATAGAGCGTCTCGGCTGCCCGGAGACAGGCTGAGCAGCGGACGCCGGGCGATCTGAGCACCACCCGTGGCTGCCAGCAGGTTGCTCAACCCTACCTCTCGGCGGCGCGCCTGCAGCTCGGGGCCTCCCGATCCCGAACCCCCACTCCACCCCTTCCCTCTGGACACGCTTCCTGGCTTCTGGCAGCAGGGCCATCTGAACCAACGAGTAGCTTGGGGGTTTGTTTGTTTGTTTGTTTAAGATGAGAAATAAAAGGCAAAACCTGCCCCAGAGTGGAGGTGATCGGGTGGTGCCTTCCGTCCAGTGGGTGAATAGTCAGCTTCTGTGTATATTTTTTTAGTCAGGCGGAGGGTAGAATTGGCTTCTCCCTTATAAGGATACTGCAGCAAAGGGAGGCTGGAAGCTGGACAAGGGAGAGGGACCCTTGGGCCTGAGTGCCCTGGCTCTGCCCATGAACGCCGCTCCCCTGACCTGTACTTATCTCTCCTCGGTTCCCAACAGTATGGCTTTGATGGGGGCTTGAGGGGGAGGCGCAATCACAGCAGGAAGCTAAGGTGGGGTGAGGTGGGGTGGGGAGCCCAGGGACTTGGCAGGCTCCTGGGTTGTGGAAAGATGTTACCAAATGTATGAGGGGTGTGTGTGTGTGTGTGTGTGTGTGTGTGTGTGTGTGTGTGTGAGATCTGCCATTGTTCTTGTCCCTTCAAGTCAGCTCTAGCTTTTCACCCTGCTCTAGCTTTTCTCCCTACCCTTGTCCCACCAGTCATGCCTGGGATGGAATCTCATTGTCTCTGCCTGCCCTGTTGTTTTTTCTCGACTCAGTTGGGGAGTTCTGTACTCCGGACTGGCCGGCCAGTCCCAGCAAGCCACCAGAGATTCTTCAGCACAGCTACCACAGCTCTCAGAAGTGGGCCAGTGCTGCCCCTCCTTCTTTTTCTAAACTACCTGACTGTCTGGGCTATGGCCAAGCAGATGTAAGCAATTTGCACTGAATTCCAGCCCTTGACCAGTTCTGAATGAAAACTTAACTCTATTGCTCACTGTTCTTGGAAGAATATTAGGAAGAGAAATGGCCTGGGGGTGACAACTCTGACCCCACAATGCTCTTCCTTTCCCCCACTGCAGCTGCAGATTGCAGAGCACAGAGGCCATGAATCTTTGGAGTCACAGCTCCTCTAGAGCCTGGCAGTCCCATCTGGGGTTGTGTCCATGGAAAAATTAAATCGAGGCACATTTTATGGTTCTGCCTGGCAGCCAATGTCTGAGGAGATGGTGACTCTGAGCTGGAGCCCTGGACCCAGGTTGTGGCGCCTCTCCTTTGGCTTTCTGAGTGAGCCTAAGGTTTAATTTCTATGGCTCTGCTGAGTGAGAGTGAGAGAGAGAGAGAGAGAGAGAGAGAGAGAGAGAGAGTGTGTGTGTGTGTGTGTGTGTGTGTGTGTGTGTTGAATGTGATCAAGCTCAGGCCCAGCCAGAAGGCATCTGGTTCCTTTTGCTTTCCTCTGGGAGCTGAGTGAGGGGGACCTAGGAAGCATCCTTGGGCAGGAAGTGTAGTTTATCTGAAGCCCTGAGCACTTTTCTGGGGTGCTGCTTTGGACTACCCTAGCAGTCTTTGCTATGACTTCGTTATGTTCTAACAAACACTCCATACCCATGGAGCCCACTGACACTCTCTGTGGTGCCCCACCCAGCCTAGGCCTGGTACTTTGCAGGTGTCTCATGTCTGTGTTCCTTCAGCCTAGACAGTCATGAAAGCCAGCAGGGACAGAAATGAGGGGAGCCAGTCTCTGTTCCCTTTGGCTGTTTGAAGCTTGTCATAAACTTCAAGTGCCTTGTGTTCCTGTCACATCTGTAAACATGGACAACATGATGTGAGAGGCAGAGAAAACCGTGTCCTGAGACCCAGGTTGGAGTCCAAGTGTGACTTGCTTCCCAGCTGTGGGAGCATAGGCAGTTTGTGTACCTGGCTGTCTGCACATTTGTAAAATGGGGGGAAAGTATTAGGAGGCTCATAGGTTCTTTTTATGGATGAAATACACTACTTAACATAATGAAGTGAATAAAATTGTATATGAAAAGGCACTCTGGGAATTGCAGAGTGCTACTCAAATGTTGATTGTTCTTTCTGGATTTAGTATCCGTTGTAAAGCACGGAGAGCAGTCAGGGGTGTGGATGGGGAGTAGAGAGGAAGCTATGGAGTACGGAGTTTCCTCCCAATGGCTAAGGGAAGAGTGATCTGACAATATTAAGGCAGTTGTTCCTTAGGTATTTCTCTTTAAATGGAGTGAGCCAGATGAGAACTGGGAAAGGACTGTTGCTTAATATTTGTAGAGAAATGGGGAGGGACAAACACCTTCCAAAGGCTGGCTACGCCTATGGACAGAATAGTGCTGAGCTGGCAGATATTATAATAGCTCACAGGGACTGATCTCAACCTGCAGGTAAATGACAGAGATGGGATTTGAAGCAAGCAATCTCACTGCATGCTCTGTGCTCATAACCTCCATGCCACTATCAGAGATACTGGGTCCTAGGAGAACAGAAAGAAGCGTCAGGGTTGCAGAATTTACCCACCATCATCTTTCAGAGAGAAGGCAAACATCATTTTTCTCTTTGGAAACTGCTTTCCTCTCATCTTACATTTGGCTTCTGTGCTATTCCTTCTTCAAAACATCCCTTAACCTCTTTTCTGCTGGGCCTTCCTCCTTAACCCTAGCCAGGCCTTCTCACTAGAGAGCATTGTTGTCCCCACAGATTTCTCTTTGACATTGGCTTTTCTTTCTTTTTAAAAAATTTTTACTTTTATTCGTGCGTGTTTGCAGTATGCAGTGATTCTGTGACTAGAGGGGAGTTAGTCTGTGTACGTAGCACATCCTTTTTCATCCCTTTCCTCTCTTTCCATCTCTTGGTCCCCTTCCCTTTTGTAAAAGACCTATTTCCCTATTTCCAATCGTCTGTCTTTTATTTTGCTCTTTATTTATATTTAGGTTCCTTATGGGAGACACCACGCAAAATTTAAGTTTGTGTCTGTAATTTGCTTCACTTAACATTGTGATCTCTATGTGCATCTCGTATCCTATAAGTGACTCAAGTCTATAATTCTTCACCACAGAGTCGTACTCCGTTGTGTATAAATGCCACAACTACTTTATCAATCCTTCTGTTGGTGGGTATATAGGCCGATTCTAGGCGTTGTGCGTTTTGCTGCTATAAACACGGGCTTGAGTGTGTCACTGTAATATGATGTGTTTAACTCTTTCGGGAAGATTCCTGGAGGAATAATAGTTGGGTCAAATGGAATTCCTAGTTTTGGATTTCTGAGGAATCTCTATACTAATTTCACAGTGGCCGTACCAGTTTACATTCCCATCAACAACACAGAAGTGTTCCTTTTTCTGCAAAGCCTCACCAGCACTTGTTGTTGTTTGATTTCTCGATTATAGCCATTCTTTCTGGAGTAAGGTAGAATCTTGGTGGTGTTTTAATTTACGTTTCTCCAATGGCCAGGGAAGTTGAACATTTTTTTTCATGTATTTCAGTTGTTACTTTTCTTCTTGGCTGTTCTTCCTCCTATGCTTTGGAGATTATATCCTGCTCTATCTCCTTTTCCCTGTCTGAGAGCTACGCCGTACGTGTACTTCATTGCTCACGCGCTGGCCCGGCTAAGCCTGCTGACTAGGAATAAGCTTAGCTAGGATTCTTTCCAGCCTGCCTGCCTGCCTGCCTGCCTGCCTGTCTTTCCCCCTTTTCCACTCACTAGTTGGTATCCTTTGCTGTAAACCAGAAGGCATTAGAGTGAGGGAAAGAGAAGAGCCTGCCAAAGAGGTTCTGTTTTGAAACACTCCAGTTCACCTTGCCTGGTGGAAGAAACACGCAGCGCTTGTCTCAGTTCACAGCTAAGCTTGACCCAGGTAATGGCAGCGATGGATTCCTCAGCTGTGGACATCTCCTGCAAGCCCTGCTGCTCTGAAAGCAGGGCATCTGTTACATCCCCCAGTTCCCAGACAGTTCTGTCTTCCAGAGGAGAAGGAAATGGGAGTGAGTAGTAATGCCTTGAGAATAGATTGAATCCCAACCAGGAAAAGTGACACAGTAGCCAGGGTGTCAGATTTCCTTTCTAGACCTTAAGAAGGCAGATTTATTTTATTTTATTTTTTGGTGTTGAACTTAGGGCCTTCACACTGAGCTAAGTCCATAGCCCCCCTGCCCTACCACTTTTTTGTTCTTTATTTTGTGATAGAGTCTCATTCAGTCATTAAGTTACCCAGGCTGGGTTTGAACTTGCAATTCTCCTGCCTCAGCCTTCCTGAGTGCTGGGATTCAGGCATGCATTACCACAACTGGCTAAAGAAAGTAGATTTTTTTTTTAATTAAGAGAAAACATAGATATCACATAAATATGTACAATGATGATTTATCAATAAAAACTGAAAAATTTAAACATTAAATTCCATTAAGAAAAGAGAGAAAGAAATGGGGATAAAGGTCAGGCATGGTGGCACATGCCTACAACCCCAGTTCTTGAGAGACTGAGGCAGGAGGGTCTCTTAAGAGTTCAAGGCCAACCTGAACTATGTATCAAGACTCTCTCAAAAAGGGAAAAAAATAGAGGTAAGGGGAAAAAACAGGAAGGAAAATAAAGTGTGAGAAAACACATAGTTCTTTGACAAGAGGCTCTAAAATACAGAATGGTTCCAAAGAGTTGGAAAATTCTAAGAAGTATGCATTGACTCTGCTGTTGCAAACAAGGCAAATGTGGATGTCCTTGGGCAAGGTCGGGTGCATAGAGTGGGAAGAGTACGCGATCAAAAGAAGTCAGCATTGAGTGTCCACAAGTAGCATTCTGAACATTATCTAAATTTTCTACCTCTAAATCCGGGGGGAATTGGATGATGATGAAATTGTCTCTTTCCCTTATCAATGAGAAGAAAGGAGATTTAGCAGGGTTAAGAAATGTGCCCAAGCCGGGGGTTTAGCTCAGTGGCGTAAGTGCATGCTTGGCAAACGCTAGGTCGTGAGTTCAGTTCCTGGTACAAAAAAAAAAAAAAGGTGCCCAAGATTATACTAGAGGAGACCCTAAATTGGGTTGTTTTCTTTGTTTCTTTTGGTTTTGGGCTCCCCCTAACTCCCCAGTGCTAGGGTTGGACTCCAGGGTCTCAGTCATGGTAGAAAAGTACGCTACTACTGAACCACACTCTCAACCCCAGAGCCCAAGTTTGAGTCTAAGAAACCTGTTTTTTCTGTTCTGTGTGGAAGGGACCTGAGAAAATATCAAGGAAGGCCAAGTCCTCAATGAGACTGATAGTTCCCAAAGGTCAATAACAATAGAAGGGGTTCTGAAAGTTATCTCTGGGAAAGGATGTGATCACAAAGGGTTAAGTCTGTCAGATAATAGTTTTTGTTTTTGTTTTTTTGAGACAGGGTTTCGCTATACAGTTCATGCTGGCCTTGAACTCACTAAGTAGCCCAGGCTGGCCGCTAACTCTTGGTGATTCTCCTGCCTCAGCCTTTGGAATACTGGGATTACAAGCATGCACCATCATGCCTGGCTTGTCAGATAATATAAAAAGGAATGCATTCATTGATTTATTCATTCAGCAGAATTTTCAGTATAGGTTCATTTGGTTATTAGGCATTTGGATGCACGCTTATACCCTTCTCAGTGTGCGGTGGCAGAGGCAGGTAAGGCTCCTGTCCTGGTGGAGTTTATGCTCAGAGAAGGTTTAGTACACTGAGTGTACAATAAACCAGTCTTCTCTGTTTTACTGGTGGGGTTTCTACCCTGGTAGACAGATCCCAGAAAATTACCTGGAGATGTAATCTGGTTGAACTCAAGGAAAGTTTGAGAGGGACCTTTGTGATATTCTTATGAATAACAGTCTGGAAACAAAAGGCTGGTTAATTTTTCGTTCAACAAAATATCTTCAGTGCCTATTCACATCCCTTCGTGTAGTCATGAGTTCATTCTTCAAATGAGGGGCAATATAAGTTTGGCAAATGGGCAAGAGTGTGGCTGTATGATCAGATATCCTAGGCTCCAAGTCTGTCCCCACCTCTTACAAGCTGTATGGTCTTGGGAGAGTCACTTCGTTTACCTGTGCTTCAGGGCTAGGGATGTAGCTCAATAGTCAAACACTTGCTTAGCATACAGGAGGCACTGGGTTTTTATCCACACACACAACACACACACACACACACACACACACACACACACACGAGCTACCTATGCTTCAGTTTTCCTACAGTCAGACGTGGGAAATGATAATATGGTGGGAACTTGTTAAAATGAAATGAGTTAGTTCATGAACTAATTAGCCAATTCGTGTAAACAGAGGCTGGTGTTGGCTAGGATTCTTTTTATCATCCCTTCATAGCAAGTTAATGCACACTGTAGGGCTACAGTGTTGGATCTAGTGTAGTCCCTGACCTTAAGGGAACAACACACTGTCTCCCCTCCCCAAGTTAAGTGAAGGATGAGTTTCTTCATGGAAGCAGGTAATGAGAGGGTTTTTGTGTGGTGCTCTGAGATGTAATCTAGACAGCATCTAATAGACAGGTAGAAACTGGGACCAGAGAATGGAAGACTTCAGAGGTCTGTAAATGCTATGGAGGCCTACCTGGAAAGACACAGTATAATTTTGACATCAGAAGCTCTGTCCTGCCTTGGGAGGTGCTGGTTAGACCACCCTCGGAGCGCAGTGCTTAGTAGTTCAGTACTAAGACGCACCTTGTGTGAAACCCTGTGCTGGGCTGGGGGTAGAGCGCGCCTGCCTGGACTCCACCCTGGTCCCGCCTCTGCTGCTAACCAGCTGAGTGAAGGAATGAGACAGAATGAATTAAACTGAAACAGAAAGGTCATTTTACTTTCCCCTGTAGTCATTGGTTCCCTTGTCTTCCAAACTATGTTTTATTTTTTATTTTAATTTTTTGCTTTTTTATATGCATGTTTTCTTTGCTGTTGGTTTTAGGTCTTTTGGTGCTGGATACTGAACCCAAGGGTGCTTGGGGTGTGTGTGTGTTTCCAGTGACCTGGGAGTGTTCTCAAGTGTAGGAGAGCATGGGAGTGTTCCAAAATATTTGCCAACAACACTGTGAACTTTCTGTCAGATGTGATAGGCCTGGGTTTCTGTGGCAAGATGGGGAAAAGATTTTGAATTTTGGGCTCTTTAGATTCAGTTTAATTCTTGATTCTATCATTTCCAAGTTGTATGACCTTGGGGAAATTACTCAGTCCCTTTCCTGTTTTCTAGTTTCCTCAGCCACAAAATAAGGATAATAATACCCATATTTAAGGACTGTTGTGAGAATTAAATAAAACAATACCTGGCACAAAATTCCAGAGGAAGTAAAAGGCCTGTTTCCTTCCATTTCTGTGGCAGTCATAGCCGTGGAGCCTCCCCCCTCTCGTCTTCCACCTTCTCCTGTCTACACTGACCTATGTGGTCATTGGTCATCATAGTAGGTGCACCTCTGGAGTTACTCATTTGCAGTGTACAAAGTGCAGACTTGAGAATGGCATTTCCATGTGCTGTGTAGGTATGCCAGCCCAGCTCCTGGGGATTATTGGCTCTGGTGTGTGTGCTCAGACGGTTACACCCTGGCCATGCTCATCCAGCTGTGAGTGATGTCAGCTTCTTGCTGAGAAAGGCCCCACCTCTGGCTGCCCTGGGAGACCCTGGGTGAGGGTCACACTTGCAAGAACACCATGAAGAAGGGGCTGGTGGAATTTAAGTATGCTGTGCTGTGCTGTGCTGTGCTGGATAGTACCTCTCTGCTGAGTGCTCCCCTTGTGGAGTATGGACTTGGGCTCTGTCTTTAGGGAGATGGCTGTCTTCCTGGGACCTTTCTGTGCAATCTGGGGGACAGGAGTTTGGAGAAAGGCTCCAGGGCCTGTACAGGTGCATTCCTTCCTTGGTCTTCCTTACCCACTGCCCAAAGTCACTTCCTTTGAAAATCTTTGTGACCTCTCCATGTGAAAAGATATAAAACAGTTGCTTTAACATCATCGTAGGCAAAATGTTGACCTTTAGCCCCAGATATCAGGGTAACCATTTAAGTTATGGAGGCACACACACACACATGTACTAGATGTACTAGAGAAAGACCTCGAGGAGCGATTCCAAGGGGTAACGGGTGCTGCTGAGGAATGTGGATAGGGAAGGAAAGAGGAGGAGGAGGAACAGCAGGGGAGGTGGAAGGCATATCCAGCACCCAGGTTTGCCAGGCTCTGAGTCCCTAAGATCCAGGTGTGAATGGCAACCAGGGTACAGGCAGGCTCTTCTGGCTGTGTGTGCAGAGATGTGGGGCTTAAAGAAACTGAAACCTGACATCCTCGCTAGGACCCGCTGTGGTCTGCTCCCTCCTCAATCCTCTGCCTGTGGACCCTGAGTTGGGCTCCTGGGTAAAGTAGAATCCTTGGTCCAACCTCTGGTTCTGTGTCCTCAGCTGAACTGGAGGAGGGTACCCTCCCTTGTGGCTGGTACCAGGGACAGTGAACGCATCTCGCTGGGAAACTGCCTGGCCCTGGGGGAAGGAGCAGGCTGGGCTGAGAATGGCTGAGGCCAGGGCTTGGCAAGATCAGTGACTCAAAGCTGCCTGGTAGACAGCCTTGGGGCTCCGTTCTCCAGAGAGGCTAGAGATTCCTGTGCCCAGGAGCCAGACCGAGGAGGCCTGCAGTAGAAATCCACTGCCTCCTTCCGGATGGCTGTTCTTCCCAGGGACCACTTTCAGGGCCTGTTGAGGTGTGCACTCCTCTCTGCATGCTTTTTTTTAAATGCAAATGTTTCTGGGAGGGGCTCACACCTTGGCCTCTGACACCCTGGTGTAAATTAGTGTCAGATGTCCGTGGTATTACGTTTTATGTTTTTTTCTGGACCGAAACATGGGGCCTGCTTGCAAGCTGATGTCCCTTTGCTTGCCCTTCCAATCTCTGGAGCTGCCTGACTCCTCCCAGCCTTCTTGACTTAGGAAGTGGTATCTGCCCCTGGGGCCTTCCAGAGAGCCTGGGGCATTTAGGAAAAGGCCCTGTTGGGGCTCTTGTCTTTGCCTCCTGCCCTGGCATTCTCTCTCCTTGGTGCTCTCCTGGCTCCTGGGATTGTCTAGTAGGTGTGCCAGAGGGCACAGAGGAAGGTCCTATTTGGAGGAAGGCCCCAGTTGTCCTGGAACCTAGAAGGTACTGTTTCCTTCTTCTTTTGGGTTCAGACTTCTGTTTAGTTTTCTCAGGTGTGTTTGCCAGTGACATTAAGGACAGTGGACCCTCAAGTCACAACTGATCTAACATACGAGCAACTTTGGCTATGGCCAGAATTTTAGTTTTAACTCGAATGCAGGCTGCTTATGCTTCCAGATGGTCTCAGATACAGGTTTGACCCTTACAGAGTTCTCAAAAGAACATTACAACATCTTTTCCTGTGTGTGGCTAATTGAGAAATCCTGGGCCAGTGTTTCCCTAAGGACACTGAGATCTGCCTATAGACAGGAGAGAGACTTTGAAGAATGCATAGAGGAGCCTGGGCCTTCAGTGGACAACCTGCGTCACAATCAGCCCTTGGGAAGGAGTTGAGCTGGTATGTAGTAAGGGGTCCCCTGTATGTGACATCTTGTGGTCTGGGGCAACTTCTCTTGAGAGTGTGTGGTTGTGCGTGTGGGTATAGGGGGTGCTGGAAGGTGGAACGGGGATATGGAAAGACGAAGGGAATCTCATGTGTGTGAAGGTGGGGGGTAGGAGAAGATAGAAGGCTGTGGATAGGGTATGGGGTGTGGGAAGGTGTGTGGGGGGTGTAGGGGTATGGGAAGATGGAGCAGGATGAGCAGTGTGGCAAGATGGAGGGAAAATAGGGTGTGTGAGAAGACGGAGGAGGTGTAGGGATTGTGGAGTGATGTGAGGGCTGTGCGTAAGCATGGAGTGAGTGGGGGGGGTCAGGGAAAGGTGGCATATGTGTGGGCGGTGAGAGTGGGTAGAGGTAGGGGTGTTTGGAGGACGTGCTCAGTTATGTGATTTCCACGGTGTGGGTCCCTGAGAGGGACCGCAGTCTACCAAGGATTATCTCTGGGGAGCTGCATTTGTTGAAGATGATCTGCTGTGTGATTGTGTCTACATTGCTGGTTTTAGCATGCTGTGGTGGCAGAGGGACAGCGGGCAGGGCTTGGGGACACGTGGTGCTGAGCTTGCCTCTGGCCTGGGGCGGGGGCTGGTCCTCGGCAGTTCCCGTGGATGACTGGCTGGGCCCTCTCTCTGCCTTCTCCTGCGTGACTTCCTTTGGCCCTCAGAGCCTGGAAGGTGGCACACGTGACCTGCCTCTGTCACTAGGCTTCGCACCCACCTTCTCCACTTTGAGTGCATGATCCTTCCACGTGTCCCCTCTTGGTCTCAGGACTCTGCAGCCGCTGCCCTGAGTGTATGCACACTGTGGAGAGAGCACAGGACTGGGCCTGAGATCACCACCTTGGTAGTCACCTGTCATGGCTCCTTCCTAGCTTTGCAGCGGCTCTGGTGTGAGACACAGGGCCAATTCCCTTCTCTTCAGTGGACTTTACTCTCCTGTCTGTAACAGAAAGGGGGGTTCTGTCATCCAAAAAAGAATCTTTCCAGGTGTCTGAGAAAGTTGTGGCTAGAAAACTAACAAGAAGTCATTATAATTGAATCAGTTGGAGATACTCGCTTAAAAAAAAATTGACCCCCAGAAGCATTGTTTCCCAGGGGATGTGCTTGATGGCATCTGTCAGTACCCTCTGGTTAGTCCCATGCCTTTGCAGTTGCCTTGCCATCCGTCATCAGCCCTGTGCCCAGGGTTGGCCCTTAATTTTACACACCCCTCAGCACTGCCTCTTCACTCTGAGCAGACACCCAGCCAGCACATGAAGACTCAGGGAGTCACCATGAGGCGGATTCCACGCTGCCTCTCCCTTCTTCTTCCCTCTGGCAAGTCCTCCAGGCAGAGCAGGGCCTTGTGTGGGTCTGTTCTGTCCTCACTTTGCTGCCCCGGCAAGAGGGAAATAGCCATGACCTGCTTTATGGACTCTTTCCCGGGCTGCCTCCTCTGGGAGTTTTCCCCGCCCATGCAGGAATCCTGGAGAACTGGATTCCACAGGGCAAAAGCCAGGAAGGCTGAAGCTAGACTGGAGGTAACAGGTGTGATAGTCTGGGCCTTGCAGAAGGCCTTGGTTTGCAGGGTGTGTCGAAGCCAAGCTGAGGATGAGGATGGCAGATAGCAGCGAGGGCCACTGAAAGCTGCTGCATCTCGGCTCTCACAATACCCGTTTTGCATGTCTTCCTTCAGAGGGAGACGCTGGACTGCACAGCACCTTTAGGGAAGCTAAGGTCCTGCATTGTCGCTGTTTGGAAGTGTGTGGTGGTTTTCAGATTTGGGACAAGCTGGTGTGAAAGTTGCATGTGATAAGACTCAGGAGTCTGCAGTGCTGGAGGCCATGGTTGGTAAGGGGAGATCGTCTGGGACTTTCTCTTGCTTGTCCTCTCTGTCACTCTGTCCTACCACATTTCCTGGGTAGAAGAGGAAGCAGGAAGAGTCCTTTCTAACTCCCATGCTCCTTAGAGGGATGCTGAGGCTGAACAAAGGAGAAAAAGGGTGGTTCTTGGGGCTACTGTGGGTGAGGCAAGATGGGGAGGAGGAAGCAGGAGAGGACCAGACAGAGGTGATGTGGCTGTGCTGGCTCCTGGGATGATTCCTTGGTTAGGAAAGCAGACACTGCCAAGACTTTTCTGTCCGCCTTTGCCAAACGTTCCATTGAGCTGATTGCCAGCTCCCGCTCCTGGCCTTGTGATCCGGGTTGCCAGCTATAGAGGAAGGAACATTTCGAGAAGAGCCACGAGCTGCCTCACTGCCTCCATCCCTGTCTGTCCTCATGCTTGGAGCCCAGAGGCTACAGAGTGTGTGGTGGGAGCTGTGAGCTCCTTGGCTTCCATGTATGCATGTGGACAGAACCAATTGTGAAAATAGTTTCTGAGCATGGATAGGGGTTTTGAAGCTCTGAATCAAAGCCAGCAGTTCCACAGACTCCTAGCCCCTGTCCCTCTGCTTCTCAGGGCCCAGAAAGCCCTTTATTAAACCCAGTTCAAATTAGTGGAGAGTCCAGCATATGCATACCCAGGGAATAGAGGAACAGGGGATAAGTCCAGGTAGGAAACAATGAACCATGGGGCTGCTGAAATCTGGCAGAGAGGATGCTGGAAGGGGGATGTATGAGTGGGAAGAACACAGCAGCAGTTTTCCATGTCCTCACATTTGGAACTAAGTAGGAGCTGCACAGAGGGAACATAGGCTAGATGAGAGAAAGGGAGAGAAAGGGAGGGAGGGAGGGAGGGAGGGAGAGAGAGAGAGAGAGAGAGAGAGAGAGAGAGAGAGAGAGAGACTTTGTTGGTACATGTGATTCAGTAATGGGCTGACATCAGAGACGCATCCAGAGCTCTGTGGAACCTGTGGGCTTTCCATAAGGGCTCCCGGAGGAGAGGGAGGCGTATCTGTTGGAGGCAGGGAGTGGGCCTACCTGACCTTGATCTATTTCCTGCTGCAGGGCGTGTGGACTCCTGGTGCAGGGCAGGTGGATGTTCCCTGTTGCAGCTGGAGTGGGGGAGGGACAGGTGGAGCAGGACAGCAGGTGTGTGGCGTGAGACGTGGGGTGTAGGTTCCTGGCTGCAAACAGGGGATGTGGAATCTGGATATTGCGGGTTGGGTAGAGGCAGAAGACCTTTCTGAAGAGGGACATTTGGAAGCCACACAGTTAAGTACCTGTGACCTCTAACACCTGCACACTATCTGTCCTGACTGAGTGTCCCTTGCTAGGGTGGTCTGAATTCTCTTGCCTGAGTAAAAACTACTTAAGGTTGGGATGCCTAGGCCCTGGGGACTTGAGACCTTGTATAGTTGTCACCATCTTGCTTAAGAGCTCTCCGTTTTTCCTGTGCAGCAGAGACAGGCCAAGACACGCAGCATCCCCTGCAAGAGAAGATTGAGCTATTTATGGATATGTCTGTCACCTCCACGCGACTGTAAGCTCCCTAGAATTGTGCTGCCATTATCTCTGTACTCCTAGTATTCAGACACACTGGTACCCAGCACCCAATTCTGTGGCTCCGAATGTGGGCCAATGACCCAGACTCTTTATGTTCTCCTAGTCCTCCTGAGCAGGGCCATCTGATGTGTTGGTGCCCGAGAGCAGGCAGCCTCTCTGCCTGCGGGTTGTATCAGCCTGCCCACGGGGTCTGAACAGCTCCACAGAAGGGCGGGCCCTCTGCTTTCTCTCCACCCTGTGACTCTGAACCATTGTGTGGCTCTGCCCTGACCCTGTTTCCTCCCTGCCAGCCCCTGGCCATCTGTGGGCAGCTGCGTGTGGATGGAGTTTGGTGCCTGGTGCTGCTTGCACCCTGGCACTGACCTGCTCAGCCATAAGCATGTTCTCCTCTTCCCCAGCTGGCTGACTGGTGCTTTTGGGGGTCCATTTATTTAGTGCTTTCTCGTCTTCCTGAGAGTTCTAAAACCCTAGTCTGTGGAGTCAAACCTGACCACACATGGGAATCACTTGAAGGGCTGAATCAGAACAGCCAGAGGAGGGGCCAGGAATTTCCATGTCTGAAAAACTTCCCAGATGACAATTACAGTCATCGAGTGTGAACTCTGGAGCGTGTTATTATGTCAACATTAAATTTTGTGGGTGTGTTTATATAGGAAAATATCCTAGTTCTTATGGGATTCAGGCTGAGGTATTTAGAGGCAAAGTGCAGCTTACTGTCAAATGATCAAGCAGAAGAGAGCACAAATTAGTGCTTGCAGGTATGGAAAAGAAACTGGCTGTAACTGACCTCCCCCCTTTCCATCTGCTGTCTGAGACGGGGATACTGGGAGGGAACACACACAGACCCACCAGAGTACACAGTCCAGGGGCCACTCACTTGGTGGTTTTGCTGTGGTCAGGGGATGTCATATGCATAGAATGCAATGTGTGGGGTGCTCCCTGGAGTAGTGTGACAAAGCAGTGCTGGCCCCAGCCTGCTCTTCCGGATGGGCTGCCGGGTACCAAAGACACAGGCCATCACAAGGGGCTGGGGATGGAACCCAGAAGCTCTCACATGCCAGGCAAACACTCTACCACCGAGGAACTATTTGCTTTTTCCCAGAATGCCCAGTAGCCCTGGGTCTCTGGCTTTCTCCTGTGCCTGACTGCAGCTTTCTGAACCCTTCGTTCAGTTGAAGGCGACTCTTCTGACCCTGCAGGGAATACATTTGTCCTGTCTTCTCATCTCTCAGCATCAGGCTGAATAAGAGCTGAGTTTTTTTGGAAGGAGCAACTGCTAGTTTGGCCCAGGCGTGAGATCTGTCAGTAGGCTGGGCTTCCTTTCCTGCGTGGCTGAGCCGGTCTAGTGGTGTCCTCTGGCCCAGAACCAGGGGGTTGGTGGTTAAAGAGGGGTAGCTTGTCTTTTCTCCGTCTGAATTCCAGTCTTGGAAGAGCTTCAGGACCAGGCCTGATTGGACCACCCCCCAGCCTTTCCTTTTATTTCCTTGAACCCTGGAGTCCTCTGAGAAATTTCATTTTGGGGAATCTGTAGGTCTGAATCAGAGAGTACTAGAGCCAGGAGGCACTTTGTGTGGTTTTCCTACTCATTCATGCACCTGGCTTAAGAATGCCCCATCCAGCTCAGTTTGTTTGGAATCCCAACCCTGTGTTTCAAGGACCTTTAGGAAGGACACATCCCCTGTGTCCTTGTCATCTGGTTTCCATGTCTCACTGCAAGAAGGCTTGGTCCTTACATTGTGATTCAAATATATGCTTTTTGGTGGAAACAAGGTGAGTTTGGAGCTTGAGCTTAGTGGGGTGACAGGTTCATAAACATGTCATTTCGATGAATATATATATATATATATTTTTTTTAATTGGTACCAGGGATTGAACTCACAATTGTGCTATCGCAAAGCAGGCGCTTATGCTGCTGAGCTAAATCCCCAGCCCACGATGAATATATTTTAAGGCCATGTTTGAGATAGTGCAGTGGTCATTGAGAGCGGTGAAAAGGAGTCCAATCTAGGGGCTCAGAGAAGGATTTCTGCAAAACATGAGATCTGAACAAAGTCTCGGGAGGGTTTAAGGGTGAGGCACACAAGCAGTAGGGTTGGGAAGGGTGCCCAGCAGGAGGGAGCCCCAGAAGCAAGTCACAGAGATGTCAAATACAGGTAATGAATGTGTGGAGGTAGAGGGAGATGGGGGACACTGATAAAGGCCTTGTAGAGGAGTCAAATAAGAAGGCTTTGAAAGGTTTTCAGCAGAAAAGGAAACAATCAGATTTAAACTTTAGAAAGAGCCCTCTGGCTGCTCTGTATAGAAAGCTTTTCCCTCTGAAGAGGGAAAGATCAGTGGGCTGAAAGGCCATGGAAAGGCCGTTGTCCTGGCCCAAATGAATGGAGGTGGGAGCTTAAATTAGGACACTAGTTAGGATAGAAGGAAGGACTAGGTTGGAGTGGTATCAGGGTATCAGCGAGGGAAAGTGGGCAGGCCTTGGCGAATTGATGCAGGGTGAAAGGAGGGAAGGTGCTGGGATGATAAGGGTCCAGGAGGGAGAAAAGACAGTGATGGCTGTTTTGTCCATTTGGACTGTGAGATTTGGTGAGCATATGAACTTGAAGGAGTGATGTACATCTGGAGTCATCATGTGATATCTGGAGTCATCACGGGAATGGTACAGAGAGGAGGCAAGAGTAGAGATGGGCAGGCACAGGGCAGAGAGCAAATGGAGGGCTGGGGATGGATGTCTCAGCCAACACCAGCATCTCAGGGTAGACAAAGGAAGAGAAGGACACAGGTGGGGGCGGAGAATAAGAAAGAATAATGTTGTAAAACTGAGGGGCATGGGCTGGGGATTTAGCTCAGTGGCTTAAGCACCTGCCTGGCAAGCGCAAGGTCATGAGTTCGATCCCTGGTACAAAAAAAAAGAAAGAAAAGAAACTGAGGGGCAGAGGGTGGAGGCCAGGGCAGTAGTGACATCCTTCCAGGGGGAGTTGCCTCTTGAGCTGGGCAGCCCAGGCGTTGTTGCTGACACATGTTTAATAGGATGTTGGGGCAGATGCTGGATTCCAGTGCGTTAAAAGACTATGGGGAAGGGGGAGTTTGGAAACAGTATGTCGTTTACTGTCATAAAGCTGGGCTGGGCTGGCCTCAGAAGGGAAGGAAGAGTGGAGAGGACAAAAAGTCAAGGCAAGGTATTTAGGGTATAGGTTTTATTTTGTTTTTAAGGCTGAAAGAGGCGTGTTTGTGTGCTGAAGAGTGAAACCAAGTTAAGGAGAAGAGGCTAAAGATACAAGGAAGGGAAATCACAGAACATTATTGCAGAGGAGATGAGTGAATGAAGTGTGGGCCTGAGAGGACTGGGCCACAGCAGGAGATGGGCATCTGCTCTCCCCGGAGACCAAACAGAGGTAGTATAGTAAGTTGGTGTTGGAAGAAAAGCAAGAAGGTGAAAAATTATTTCTGATTGCCTCAGTTCTCCTCACTGTGGTGCCCGACTAAGGCACATTTTAATGTTCTGCTTATCTCAGCTCAGGGCTGAAAATATGTAGTCATTCTCTGGATTAAAAGATTCCAACCCAGAGCCAGGCATGCTGGCTCGTGTCTGTAATCCCAGCACTTGGGAAGCTGAAGCAGGAAGATGGGCAGTTTGAGGACAGCCTTGGCTACGTAGTAAGGCCCTGTCTCAATAGCCGTCAACCAAGAAAAAGAGACTTAAACCTCTTTGAGCATGTTTTTCTAGTGTCTCCTATCTGTAAAATACTAAGCGGGACTTTTTCTCCTTTTCCTGGGACAGTTTCTTGGCTCTGAACAGCCATGCTCTCTCTGCGTGTCTATCTCCACCTATGTGTTCAACTCCTTTGAATTGCAAGTAGGGAGACTCCCTCAGGCCTCCTGGGGATAGAAGGTGTTTAGAAGGAGCTGTGGGAGGATGGAGAGACTCAGCTGGCACAGAAAGAGCCAAGCCTTGGGTTGGTGCACCTTTGAGGACCTGCATGCTAGGTGCAGTCGATGCCAGGGACCTGGGCCTGTGCCGGGAAGATGCATAGGGGTCCTGTGAGGCACCTCAGGTGAAGGGAGATGCTGTCCTAATTTATTTTGAATCAAATGGAACTTGCTATTCAAGAATGTATCTGGAGCCAGGTGTTGTGGCGCATGCCTGTCATCCCAGCACTCAGGAGGCTGAGGCAGGAGAATCACTACAAGTTTGAGGCCAGCCTGGGCTACAAAGTGAGCTCAAGGCCAGCCTAAACTGCATAGTGAAACCCTGTCTCAAAAAAAAAAAAAAAAAAAAAAAGAAAACAAAACAGTGATGAAAGAAAGAATCTATCTGGAGCTAAGGATGGTGGGATATGGCTGTAATTCCAGTGCCCTAGGAGGCTACATTCTGGGCAATTTATCAGCCCTGTCTCAAAATAAAATTTAAAAGAAGGGCTAGTGTGAAGATTCTGGGCTTAATCACCACAACAATAACACACACACAGGCTAACTAAATCTTTTTCCTGTTGGTGTTTTCCGTTTTATAATTGTGAGGAATAACATTTAAGCGTGTTCATCACGTCTTGGGTACAGTGGTACTAGAGAATGAACCGCTTCTGATTGTCGTGTATAGTTCTGTCCTCTCTACAGTGCCTGAGTTAGAAGGAACTCCACTTCCCCCAGTCCAGTCACACACAGGACAGCGGTCCTCAGCTCTGCTGCAAACTAGAATTTCCCGAGGAGTTTTTACAGGCATGAGTCCTTTTAAGGAGTTCTGCGTGTGTAGCGCACAGCTGGGAGGAGAGCCGCCGGTGCAGCTAACCTGGTCGTTACATCCACTTTGCGTGTCATGGCTTGGGAAGCAGAAAGCACCGATGCTGGCCCACAACGAGAGGGCTGTTGGCTGCCAAGGTGGCTGGCCCTGGCCCTGGCCCTGGCCCTGGTCCCTGTCTGGCTTCCTAGGTGCCGGTGTGTTGGCATCTGTGATCCTTCAGGCACTCTTGTCTCATCTGGTGGGGAACTTTGTTTTGTTAAACATATTGGTGTGTTTGGGGAGGATCCTAGTGCAATTTGAGTAATTTGAAAAATCTTAATAGGGCCCTGCTGTACTTTTCATTTACAACTTTATTAGTGTAATTGACATACAGTAAACTGTACATATTTACAATGTACAATTTGATAAGCTTTGACAGATGAAAGCACTGATGAAACAATCATTACAATCACTACTTATTCCTCACCCCTTAAAAGTTCCCTTATGCCCCTTTTTTAATCCTTCCCTCTTCCCACTCCTTCCCCAGACAGCCACAAACACTGATGTGCTTTTTGTCACTGTAGACCAATTTGCATTTTTTAGAATTTTGTGTAAGTGGAGTCGTATGTATTTATACTCTTTAGTTTGAATTCTTTTAATTAGAGAATCACTTTTCTTTGGTTTTTTGGTCTTTTTGAGACATGGTTTCACTATGCAGTTCAGGCTAGTCTTAAACTCACTTTGTAGCCCAGGCTAGCCTCAAACTTATAGCAGTCCTCCTGCTTCAGCCTCCTGAGTGCTGGAATTATCACCTATGTTTTTGTATTTGTTGGTAATTTGTTCCTTTTACTGCCAAGTAGTATTCAATTGTAAATATGTAGACATATCACATTTTGAAAATCCATTTGTCTGTCAATGGACATTTGGATTGTTTCTTCTGGGAATATTTGTGTACAAGTGTATATGAACTAATGCTTTTATTATTCTTGGGTAAGTAGAAATAGGGTAACTGAGTTACAGGTAGGTGCATGTTTATCTTCTTCTTCTTCTTCTTGGTGGGACTGGGACTTGAGCACAAAGCCTTTGTACTAATTTCTGTCTCTAGCCCTTTTTAAATTTTTAATTTTGAGACAGAAGGGCTTAAACCTAGAGTGGCTGAGCTTAAGTCTTTTTTAAGGGGCTGAGGGTCGTTGAGTCTCTGTTTTGAGACTGAGTCATACTAAGTTGTCTGGACTAGGCTGGAACTTGCCATCTTTCTGCCTCAGCCTTCCAGAGTCTACCACCACTGTAGCTGGGATGGAGCCCAGAGCCTGACATAGATTAAGTGCCCTCCCACTGAGCCACAGCCCAGCTTTCAAGTGCTGTCTACTTGAAACTGAATGAAGATACTTTGGTTCCATTTTTTCATCTTCTCTCTCCTTGGGGCAGTTTCTCTGGACAGTTTCTCAGCACTGGAAATCTAGGTTCTGTGCATCTCTACATACTCATTGAACTCCTTTGAATTTCAAGTAGCAAGACTCTTTTAGGCCTTCTGGAGAATAAAAAAATGTTGTAGAAGGAGCTGTGGGAGGGTAGAGAAACAGCTGACAAGCAGGATCCAAGAGTGCGTGCAGGTCCTCGGCAGCTGGGCTTGGGTTGGTGCATCGTTGAGGACCTGCATGCTGAGTAATACAGAATGAGAGTTAGGGCCCAGAGGCGGAGATGTGCGCAAGTGCACGGAGGGTGGATGGGTGATATAGGTAACACGGTCTGGTACCCTTCTGCTGTCTTTCTGTTTCTTTCCATCTGTTATGAGTACTGAAGAAATAGGGACAGGCCCAGATTCCATCCCTGATAGTTGGTGATGGGTAAATCTGTCTTGTGACTGACTGGCCTCTGTATGCCTATTCCTTGCAGGTGCCCAGACATCATGCTCCAGCCCCCTAGGCCTGACGCTGGAAGGAAGTAGAAGTCTTCTTTGTGTCTCATGCCCCCATCCTCACCATGTCTTCGACTCAGGGCAATGGGGAGCACTGGAAGTCCCTGGAATCGGTGGGCATCAGCCACAAAGAGCTGGCCATGGCTGAGGCTCTGCAAATGGAGTGCGATGCTCTGTCCCGGCTCCGGCATGACAAGGAGGAGAACAGGGCCAAGCAGAACACGGAACATTCTCTCATTGACTGGGACAAGCCCGTCTTAGACTTCTACAGCAAGCCGGTGGGGAGACGGAATGACCTCAAGCTCTTGCGCGGTCTCTCTGGCTCCGATCCTACCCTCAATTACAACTCCATCTCCCCACAGGAAGAGCCGCCCAACCACTCTAACCCCCAGGGCCCCCAGCCTGGCCCAGATCCCTGGCCCAAGAGTTCCCTGACTGGAGACTATCTCTACATCCTTGATGGTTCAGAAGAGGGGCTCTCTTTGTCGCCAGGACCAGGGGACATAGATGGCTCTTGCAAAAAATTGTCCCCACCCCCTCTGCCTCCCCGAGTCTCTATCTGGGATACTCCTCCCGTACCTCCCAGAAAGGGGTCCCCCACATGCTCCAAGATCTGTCAGTCCAATGACATCAACACTCTTTCTTTGGTCGAACAACCACCAGGTAAATTGCTGGGCCATCAAATTCTAGAAGAGGAAGAATTGCCGGGAGGTGGGGGGCGGGGGTGCCTGCTGGGGTCTGTGGACTACGATGGTATCAATGACGCGATCACAAGGCTCAACCTGAAGTCAACCTATGATGCGGAGATGTTGCGGGATGCCACCAGAGGCTGGAAGGAAGGTCGAGGGCCGCTGGACTTTGGCAAGGACACCCCTGGAAAACCTGTGTCCAGGAGCAAGACCATGCCCCCTCAGGTGCCACCCCGAACTTATACCCGCCACAGCAATCGAAAGACTGTGACACCTAGCAAGAACCGCCGGATTTCTGCTGCCCCGGTGAGGCCCTCACTGTGTTTCTTCTGTGCCTTTTCCCTGTCTGTGTCATTCAGAAACAAAGCGCAGGCCCTCTTTCTTTTTTGCTGTTGCAAATTTGGTTCTTTCAAGTACTTACCCCCTAGCATCCTCTTGTCTCCTCATTTCTGCTATCAGGACCCTGGACTCAGGTGGGGGAGAAGTTTGAGGTAGGCTTGATTGCGGGGCTGGGGAGAGGAAAGGTGCGGCTCTTACTCAGGGCTACGTTTCATGCATCCTGGCCGAAAAAACCCTCCTGGGTGGGACCTTTTGTGGTTGCTAGCTGGTGCCCACTTCCTGGTACAAAGACTGAATTGGGGGACAGGGTTCCTTGTTGACTCTATGGCCGAATGGCCTTGTAGACTTGAAGCTGCTTCCGGTTGCTGAGGCTCTGCTCCACCAAAGCCCTGTGCAGATCGTAATAGTAGCCACTTGTTTATTGCTTACCAAATGCCAGATCCTGGTCCAGATCCATATAGCAAGAAATGGCTGAGCTGGGACCCTACCCCTATCTTGGTGTTTCAAAGTAAACCACTCCCCGTTCTTAATGCTGAAATATATATAACATAACTGCCTTCGGTATTTTTCTTATTGCTGAGACAAAATACCTGACACCCACAATTAAAGGAGGAAAGGTTTATTTAGTTCACAGCTTATAGAGGTTTCACAGTGTCTATAATCGGCTGGCTCCAAGGCAGGGAGGCTTGGCAGAAGGGCATCACAGAGGAGAAAACAGTTCATGGCAGGCAGAAGACAGCAAAAGCAAGCAAGAGACCTTGGTAGCATCTTTCTGCCCCTTTTATGCTTTATCTAGGCTACTGGGATTAGGGTGGAACCAAACCATTCAGTAGAATGATTTAGTAATCACGCACTCTTGATCTCAGCGCCACACCCACTAGATTCAAACACCTCTGAAAAAACCCCACCTATTACTGCACGAGGCTTTTGGGGGGACTTATGTAGACATAAGCTATAACAATATCTTAGCACATTAAAGTTGGATAGTACTTGGTATTGAACCCAAGGCCTTGCACATGCTAGGCAAGTTCTCTGCCACTGAGCTACATCCTCAGAAATTTTTCTTAATTTTGCAAGACAGGGTCTTGCTAGGTTGTCCAGGCTGGTTTCAAACTTATGATACTTCTGCCTCAGCCTCCTGAGTAGCTGAGATTACAGTCATGTGTTACTGTGCCTGCTTACCCTCACTTAGCTATCTTCTTTTTTGTGTCTGTGTGATGATGTGGATTGAACACAAAGCCTTAACACTTGGCTACTTCTCCAACTCTTTTTTAATTAACTTTTTGGTTTTTTGAGACAGGGTCTTGCTATGTATTCAGGTTGGCCTTGAACTCACTATAAAGCTCAGGCTGGCCTTGAACTCAGTGATCCTCCTGCCCCAGCCTCCTGAGTTTTGGGATTATAGACATGCACCACCATCTGGCACATTTTTGGGGGGCAGGTTTTCACTGAATTGTGTTACTCAGATTGGGCCCTAACTTGGAGTCCTCCTGCCTCAGCCTCCCAGAGTACTGGAATTATAGGTATATATTGGGCTCATTTTAGCCCTTTGTAAGCATATAGTTCAGTGGCATTCAGTGCAGTCAAATTGTTGTCCATCTTTACTGCTATTCATCTCTACCCACTCTTCCCAGTGAAATTATTTAGACAGTTTTCCAGTATGACAGTGATAATTTGGCAGGGATCAGTATGTAGTGTAAAGTAGCACTGCAAAGAATGCAGACTGCAGTGTACCCCGGGTGGGTTTCCTTTAGTGTGCCTCAGGGAGCACCGCAGAATCGCCAGGGGTGGGACCTGAAGGCTGCCTTATGTTTCGCTCTGGACCTCTAGGAACTCCTGCAGGGAGTCAAGAGGCTTTTCACCTGGGCCTCATGGACCACACCTGTAATCGCAGCAGTCTGGGAGGCTGAGACAGGAGGATGGGAAGCTCAAGCCTAGCCTGGATGATTTAGCATTTTAATGAAACCCTATGTCGAAAATTTTTAAAAAATGAGTGGAGGCTGGGGGTATAGTTCAGTAGAAAGGCCTTGGGTTCAATCCTTAGTATAGGAAAAAAAAAAAAGGAAAGAAAAGGCCGAAGACTTTTGTAGTGGCTTATTGCACCATCCCTGTTCTCCTTTTAGCCATTGTCTCTTCAGTGTCTACCTTATGTCCAACCTTTGGGATCCCTCGCAACCCCAAAGGCTCCGCAGTCTTCCTTCCCCTGCTTCTGCCGAGCGACCCCGAAAGCAGAGCCGGCTCCTGGGAGAAGCTGCACTCCAGCGCACGGGCTTTTTAAAGGCCCTGCTCTGAGAGGTGGGGCTCCCGCTATTTATAGGGCTAGGAGAGTCCTGCTCACTTGCACGGAGCTGGGCCTGCTCACCGAGTCAGGCCACCCTGGTAGGTGGTCACCTCTGTCCTCACAGGCTCCCCTGTGTCCCACCCTGCCCCGGGTGTCAGCAGAGTTCTGAGTGGGAGCTCGATCTGGATCTCCTTGAAGAAGGGAGGGCAAAGCAAAAAGCTCTTGCTGGTTCTGAGGGGAGAAATGCGGCCTTGGTCCTCCCCACCTCAGCTCAGTGCAGGGGCTCAGCCTGCCAGGATGGGGGACCTCTTGAGCCCTCGGCCTGTACCCCCACCCCGCCTTCGCCGGGCCTCCAGCCGGAGCGACCCTCCTTGTCCCGGGCCTGCTGAAACATCTCTGGAAATGGCTGGCTCAAAATGCCAGCTTGGTACCCACGCTGCCAGCCTCTGCCTGGCAGACTCCCGCAGCCAGCATCAGGCACTGCCCCCAGGGCCTGCCCACCGGGTAAACGTAAGTGGCTTTTGTTTTCTTCCGGTGCCAGTGAGTGGTACAGAAAGGGCATGAAAATGGCCTTCAGTAGCCATTCTGTTCTTGCCCTCTCCTGCTTTCTCCTCCCTCCCATCTCTTTTTGTCTCTCTCTTTCTTTTGTGGGTTAATTGCTGACAGTGGTACTATTGTTTTGACTGGGACATGAGCATGGTTGGCAGAGCCAGGGCCTCACGTGCCAACTGTCCCCACTGCTGTACTCGCCTCTGCATGCCCCTTCCTCTACCCACACACCCCAGGGAGTGGGGTGTAGGTCCCCAGGGGAAGCCCTGGGGACAGTCACAGGAGAAGCTCAGTTGTGTCCTCTGCCCTAAGGGCAGGAGGAATAATAGTAGCCAGTGATAAAGATGGGAGGTGCTCAGACCAGAGCGCGCACATGTCTCGGGCGCGCGCACACACACACATAAACACACACACACACACACACACACACACACACACAGAGCTGCCAGGACCCATGCTGGATACAGGCTGGGGCTTTGCACAGCTGTGAAGCCTCATTCCCTGTGTGGTGGCCCTGGCAGGCCTGTCACTTGCTCCTCCAATTAGGGCCCCTCTTGGGTGACCAAGAGCAGCACTGGGGTGGGAGTGGGGAAGTTGGGGGCCTTGTTTGAGCATCCCAGCACCACACACATGCTCCAGGAGAGGAAGTGAGGCTGACCAGGGCAGGCTCCCCGACATTCCAGCCATTCAGAACCAGTGAGCTCTGGAGCTGCCAGGAAGGAGCCGAGCTTTCCACCAAGTTCTCTCCTGCCCAGACTGCTGCTTTGATACGTTTTTCCTCAAATAGTGCCTACCAAGAAGGCGTGTGAGTCTGAGTCATCCTCTGTGGACAGGCTCTCAGTCTCCCTCTGTGTCAGGTCCATGGGGCTTCCTCTGGATGCAGAGGCTTTTGCCCAGGGTCAGGCCTCCCCAGGGACCCTTTCTGCCACCCACCTGCCCTGGCCTCAGCACAAGTGCCGGTTCACAAACTGCTTCTCAGTTTGCCACCATGCCCTTGGGAGCCACCCCTGAAAGTGTTCACTCCGCAGCGGCCCCTCAACCCTGCACTGTCTGACTGGCTGCATTCGGCCAGTCATATGAGTTCCCCTCACGGAGTAGGTGTGACACCTCCTGTCTGTGGTACCCTGGCCTCCATTCTCAGCCCAAGCTTCACCTCCTCTTTTCCAACTTGTCTTTTGATCTGCCAGGCTGGCAGATAAATATATGTGTGGATCTCCCGGTTTTCTTGTTCGCTGTTCACTGGGTTGAGTAGCCAGCACCTCTTTGTGCCTAAGGTCTATGTCAGAGCTGGGAGTCTCCTTAGGGATGGGATGCCATGAGGGAAGAGGCACTGAGTCAGCTGCTGTTTCCTTTAAGGTGGGTTCCTGTCCCCACACCGTCACCAATGGCCACGAGTTGTTTGAGGTGTCAGAGGAAAGAGATGAGGAAGTTGCTGCGTTTTGCCACATGCTGGATGTGTAAGAGATGATGGGACAGAGGGCTTGGGTGTCTGGGGGCTGGGGAGAAGGGTTGCCCATTTCTGAGCTTTCTTTAGGAAGGAAGAACCATGCTATACATCCAAGCTATGGGAGGTGTCCTACTTCAGGTGTCTGCAAGTGTTTTAACACCTTAGGAATTTCTCCTAAGAATTTTAATAAAATTCTTGAAACCTTGTCTAACAATCCAGTTACCCTCATCACTTTTGACTCTGGCCATCAGTTTCCCTTAGGAGCAAATGCACTCCAGGTGGAGATAAGAGTGTCCTCTTGAACCAAAAGAAAAAGGAAATGGATTCATGAAAGTCTTCTGTGACTTCCTTCAGGAAGCTTTGGGTTTTGGAACTTTTGCTCCACTGTAGATGCTTTGCAACTCGAACAGAAATGGCAAGAACAGTTTCCTAGAGCCACCTCCCCATGGCCCTTACCTGGCCTGCAGATCCAGAGGGCCTGGCTGACTGGGGACAGGGGAAACCCTGGACCTCAGGGTGGAAGGGTCCCTGGAGGTCTCTTGTCACCTGCTCTCTGAAGGCACAGTGAAGGTCCTTCCTTTCCTCCTCTACAGCCTTCGATCAGGCTCTGACATCCAAGACTACTCTCTCACTGGATGTGTCTGGAGTGCTGTCACCCCGAGCCCAGAGCACCTTGGGGATGAAGTCAACTTGAAGGTGACTGTGTTGTGTAACAGCCTTCGGGAGCCTCTCACTTTCACCTGCAACTGTAAGTCAGCTGGGGAGGGTTTGGGAGCATCCTTGAGGTGGAGTGCGGCAACTGTTTTGGTCTATAGAATCCTTTGGTCTCCATTCCCACCAATCCTTGTGGCCTGAGGGTTGGGAGGGAAGCTCCTTCGGGCATGGGGTCCAGGGCCAACTTGAGGTCCACAGGCCCTTTTCCTACCCCAAATATGTTTGCCTGTTTTATCCTGTTGGTGATGCCCAAGAGGCTTAGCTGGGGATGGAGGATCAAGGTGGGGAGGCTGAGCCTTGCCTGCCTCATGCCCAGTGATGTTACTCCCCATTCCCTTCGAGGTTCCTCCACTGTAGACCTGCTCATCTACCAGACCCTGTGCTACACCCATGACGAACTGAGAGAAGTGGACGTGGCTGACTTTGTACTGAAGCCCTGTGGGCTGGAGGAGTTCCTGCAGAAGTGAGTGAACTGGCTGAGGCTGGCGAATGCAGGGTGGAGGCAGCACCTGCTGGGAGGGTAGGAAGGGGATTGCAGGGTGGTGCTAGGCTTGGGGATGACAGTTCTGCAGTCAGGACTGCTGCTTTCTGGGCACATTCCCAACTGGCCGTGTCATACTTTCCTCAGGAGCTCTGTCTTCCAGCAAGGTTGGCTGGATTCTGAGCCAGATCTGCTGTGGAAAGAGCTTGGAGCTGGAATTGGGCAATGATGAAGTCCTATCTGCAGGCAGACTTCTGCTTGCAGAGAGATGTGTATACTTGTGTCAGGGTCAGGGGCCCATGGAGGATTGTTTCTCCTCCTGTCCAGGTTATGTGTGGTGTCTTTCAGAGCAGCAAGTCTGGGCAGAAGTGCCCTTGTGGAATCTAGAGGAAAAGTTACAATTGCTCTCTCCCCTTCCCCTGCCAACAGCCTTCCCCTGCTGGCCTGTGTGGCTGGCTACCTCCTCCCAAAGGCTGCCTTCCAGCTCCTCTGTAGCCAGGACCCTGTGCAGAAGGCAGCCTCCCTGGAAAGTGTGATGGAGACAAACTGAGGCAACCCCCTTTCCACTACCCTGGTGAAACTTCTACCCCTCAGTTGATATTGCTGTGTGACAGTTGACAGATCCGGCTGGCTACTGCCTACTCCCTCCAGCCACTTGGAGGAAACCACTTGGCAAAAGCCGCTTGGAGGAAGTTCCACTGTGCCACCTCATGCCTTTCCTCTCTTGCATGCAGGTCCAGATGCAGCAGTGGTTGTCTAAGACCTGAGCATAGGAATTGGGCTGCAGACTGAGTTCTTGGGAGATTTCTTCAACCTTAGGGATGTTGTGGGGCCCTCTGTAGCCTCCATATCCTCATCTAGAAGTGGAGGGAAGGAAAAAGGCAGACCACATGGTCCATGTGGTACTGGTATCCCTGCTTCCCTCAGGGGAATAAGGAGGGTCCCCCGGCACTGTTAAGACCTAATGAGGGCTAAACTGATAATACCATTACCCTGGTTTGAATTCCAGCTTACAACTTACTAGTTGTGAAGCTTGACCCTCTGGCTCTTCTGTAAGGAATGGCGAGGGTTTCTGCTGGGGGTATAGTTCAGTGGTAAGGCACTTACCTAGGCTGTAGGTTTCATCCCCAGCATCTTAAAGGGAAAAAAAAGTTGTGAGGGTTAAATCTGGGAAGGACCGAAAGAGTAGTCAGTAAGTACTAGCAGGAAAGAATCAACCCAAAGAGAGAACATGTGGAACTATAGATGAGACAGCACCATAGGGGAGCTTTTGGAGTCCACCTTCCTGCCAAGACTTGGGTAGGATCCTCTAAGGTGAGACAGAGACCATGATCCTGAATTGTGTCCTCTGCTCTGCCGTGTCTGTACACAGAGGAAAGCCTATCGCAGGAAAGGTCAAGCAAGCCCGAGGGACCTGTGGTCATGACTTCTGCCCCAAGACAACTCCCCTGACCCCCAGTGCACACATGTAAAAGCATGGTTCTGGTTCCTGGACTGGCTCCCAAGCTCCTGATGTGTGACAGCTGCCCTGCTGGGGCCTGGAGGACCCTCTGGGGATTCCAGAAGCTGCAAGTACCCCAGGAAGGCCTCTGGATTTCTTTCGCTGCATGGCAGGAGGGGCTAAGGCTGAAGGGGAATGTTGGATTACTGGTCCAGGATGCAGGCTGCTCTCAGATAAGAACCTTGAGACAGTCCTAGGGGAGGGTTGGGTTTCCTGCCCCCTCCTCCACTCCCACCACACTCTTCCTTTCTTCCAGACCCTCCCACCAGGCCCTGGTTACAGCCCAGCCTGTCCATTCCCAGGTTTTGGCTGTACTTCAGGCTTAGCAGGTTGGGGCCCAGATTGGAGGCTGGGCCCTCCTAGGGTGCAGAGAACCCTCTGTGTCCTAGTTGGATCAGGACTGGCCCAGGGCCCTGCAGCTTCAACTTCTGCGTGTCCCGTTTCCCCCTTACTCCCCTCCCTACACCTCCATTTCTGGTCTAGATTCCCAGCTCTGCTGAGGAAGGAAGTGCATTTCCGGCTTCTGTTACCCAGCTGCCGGGCCTGGCCCAGGCCTATAGTGCTAGCCCGGAAGTGGGACTCACTCTGCCCTTCCTCTCTGTGGTTTTCTTTCCGATTAAGGTGATTTTGGGGAGAGGAAGAGATTGCATGGCAGACACCATAGGCCTCCTCTGAAACTAAGGTCTCATGTGGATGCATAGCAATAGAAATTGCATACACTTTCTTTTTACAGGAGGTCTGTAGAGATTTATGTGATGAGTCACAACAAAGAGAAGCAGAACTTGAATGGGGCAACAGATTTGGAATCGTGGTGGGATTGCTTTGTTTGGCCTCAGCAACCTAGGTGGTGATAAGGAGAGAAGGTGGGAACACCAGAGCCTGGGCATAAGCCCAGAGCCAGAGCTTGGGTCCTCCATGCCCCCGGCAAGACAGCAGACACCAAGACAATGGGGTCTAGACAACTATCCCCAAAAGGTCTTCTGCATTTACCTCTCTCTGCAGCAGTTCCCACCCCAGACATGAACAAGCGATAACAATAAATACCTGAACAGCCAGTATTTGTACAGCCCAGTGGTTAAGTGGTATAGGTAGCTTTTGTTTAGATAGAGCCCTGTGCTTCCTGCATACTCGACCATGACATTTTGCAGGAGCCCAGGGCAGAGCCTACAGCACAGATCCTACCCACCTCCTCCTCCTTCTTCCGGGTTCTCTTGCAAGGGTGAGGTACATATGTCTCTTCCCACTGAGTCCCCAGGATGCTAACAGTCTCGTCCCTCACCCTGCCAGCAAGCATGCCCTGGGCAGCCACGAGTACATCCAATACTGCCGCAAATTTGACATTGACATTCGCCTACAGTTGATGGAGAGGAAGACCATACGCAGTGACCTTGCCCGGACGGTTTGTGTGGGGTTGCACAGGGCCGGGGAGGTAGCAGGGAAAGAGGGTGCTGTGGAGCATGTTAGGTGGGACTGGGCTGAGATGAAGGTACCACTCCTGCTGAACAGCATGCTTCTCCTACAGGTGAATGATGACCAGAGCCCCTCCACCTTGAACTACCTCATCCATCTCCAAGAGAGGCCAGTCAAACAGACCATCAGCAGGTGAGAGTGGGTACCATCTTGGGTGTGGCCTGAAGGGGAACTGTGAGGGGACCCCACAAATACTTGTGCATGCCTGGTTTCCTGCTAGGACCAAAGGATCCTTGCAGGTATCTGAGGTTGGGGAAGATCCCCACTCTCTGGGAGATGAACATGTTTCATCCTTTGCCCTTGTTCCCCAGATGAGAGATAACAAAGCAGAAAGGACTCCCTATTTCCATCTTCATGGGCATGGAAAGAATAGGAACCCCTTAAAATCAGATCTTGATTCTTAAGCAGAGCAGGAGGAGGGAAGGAATGGGTCTCCCCGGGCAGTGGGTATTTTGTGACCTCTCCTGTGATTTTTCCCTGCCCCTAACTCCCCAGGCAGGCCCTGAGTCTTCTCTTTGACACGTATCACAATGAGGTGGATGCCTTCCTGCTGGCTGACGTGAGTACACGTCTGTGCCCTGGCCCTTCCTCTTTCCCTGGATTTCTGGGATCAGCCAGTACCACGAGGTAGCTGGGCAGAGCTCAGCAGAGCACTCTCTCCATCCTGTAGCTCACAGGCGAGCCAAGACCATTGCTGGCTGTTGAGCAGCAGGCAAGCATGTAGAAAGGAGCTGCCCAAGTTTTAGGAAGCTAAAGCAAATCTGCTCTGAGGCAGTCTTCAAAAATAATCTCCACCAGGTTGATCCAGTTGTTCATCCTGGATTCTTCCCTTCAGGGAAACTGGCACTGTTTCTAGCTTACCCTCTTCCCACTGCTGGAATCTCTTGTTCTGGTGGCCTCTGCTTGAAGCTAGCATCGGGGAACCGTGTAACCTGAGCATCCATCCTGCCATATTCTGGCCCTGTGCTAGCAGCTTCTAGGGGTAGCAAAATGTAAAACTTGTCTTAGCCTTTGGGGAACTTAGGTTAGAAATGTGCAATAATACCGTAAAGCTTTTAGTAGGTGGAAGAGGATGTTAGTCAGCTAATGAAGGGTGACTGGAGGGGCTAAAGAGGTTTTACTGGCAGCAAAGGCTTGAGAAGGAAGGTAGGATTTTCCCTGGTCTTCCAGTTTAAACTGACAAATGTAAACCACCTATAATCCCAGGACTCTGGGAGGCTGAAGCCGGAGGATTACAAATTTGAGCCCAGCCTAGGCATTTAATCAAGACCCTATCTCAAATTAAAAAATGAAAAAAGGGTGGGGATGTAGTTCACTGTGAAGATCTCGAGTTCAAATCACAGTACCAAAATACACACACATATATATAGACAGACATAGATAATGAAGGAAGACATTGAAGAAGATTTCAGAGAGCTGCAGGAGCTAAAGTACAAAGGGGAGGGTATGAGTGCAGCACATGTGTGGAAGGGGGTGTGGCCTGGAAATTCCAAGGTGAGGATTCTGAGAATAGGCCTGAGTGGGTAAGTGGGGCCTCAGCAAGGTCTCTTTGGTGTCCCTGCTAACCCCATGGCTTGATTGTTTTAAAACTGCAGGCCCCGGGGAGACCTGTGCCTGTGCTTGGGGAAGTAGACTGTGGCTGGCAGGCAGGGCTGGGAAGATGAGGAGAAGGTTGGGAGGGTGCCTGAAAGAGGAAGGCACATGGGCACAGCCTATTTCACTGCGAGGGCGACGTTGTTTGCTGATGCTAGAGGTTTGGAAATGAAACTTGGGTTCCACTAGCTCCCCTTCCAGTCATCAGAGCCCACACCGCCGGGTCCTTCCTTTAAAGACTGGGGTGTGGGGGAGAAAGGTGAGAGCAGAGGTCCGGCCTCACTGTGCGGCCTCCCACAGGGGGACTTCCTGCTGAAGGCGGAAAGGGTGATCCAGTCTGTCAAAGCCATCTGCAATGCCCTGGCTGCTGTGGAAACCCCTGAGATCACCAACGCACTCAACCAGCTGCCCCCCTGCCCCTCGCGAATGCAGCCAAAAATCCAGAAGGTAAAGAGGCCCTGGGCATCACTTGGGGAGGGGAGAGAACAGCTCACAGGTGCCCCAGCAGCTGCTCGCTGAGCCCTTAGGTGTCCACTTGCTCAAGGGCTCCTCTCTTAACCTCTGTCATTTATATTTAAGCCATCCAAGCGCAGGAGTTGTTATGACATGGTGCCAAGTGTGTCCCCTCGTCCAGAGCTGCCCTGGGGCCTGCTTGTGTGAGCCCAGGCGGTGGAGGCTTTATTCCCAATCACTGAGGCATTGCCTGACAGTTTGCTTATCCGTCACAGTGCAAAATCAAACTGGGAGGAAAATCTCCCGAGAGCTGAGGGGCTTGGAGCCACCACAGTGGGGGCTGGGCACTGTGTAAACAGGGCCATAGGTGCTGTGGTCCTCTGAGGAGTAGCCTGAGCGTGGGCTCTCACTAGGGTGGACACAGTGATGATTTTTATCCCCACCAGCTCACTCTGTCCATCCCATGGCTCTGGTACAAACCATTACTCCATCTTCCCTGGGGAACTGCTTCTTCTCGCGTTTCATCCTGCGCTGGCCCAGCTGAAGGCAGCTGTGAAAAGCCTCCCTTGCAGCTGTGATGGAAAAGGCTGTGGGCCTGAGGCTCACTCCCTCTTCTTTCTCCTCCACAGGATGCCAGCGTCCTGGCTGTGAGGGAAAACCGAGGTAAGGGAACCGCTCTCCCTCTGCGTCCAATAGGGGCAGCCGCAAATGCCCACTCTACTTGCTCCCTCTGGCTCCTCAGCCCCCTTGATTTATGGCCCAGTTTGCCTGCTTTGTGTGCACATGTGTGTATGCATATGTGAGTGTGTGTCCCTAGGAGGTGTGGTCACAGCTGGAGCCCACATTTCTTTCCACAGATCATTTTCCCATTATTTTTGCTGGTCATTGCTGCAGCGGCCCTGTGAGAGGGTGACGAGTCGGGATAAGGGGGGTGGCAGTCAGGTGGCCAGGCAGAGCCCTCCTTTCCCACATGTAGAGCAGGTTGGTTCTTCTCCAGTTGGCTTACAACCCCTGCATTCTCTAATTGAGAATGGGCCTTGGGAAGGGGTGAGCTTCATCTCTAGGATTTCTCTAGGATTCCCCTGTGCAGAGCAGAAATTTTCCCTAATCACTGGGATTTAGCAGGGAGTATTGCAGGGATTTAACTCAAGGTGTTGTATATAATACTAGGCAAGCATTTTACCATTGAGCTATAGCCCTAGCCCTTGTTGGTTTTTTAATTTTGTTTTGTTTTTTGTTGTTGTTGTTGTTTGAGACAGGGCTGGGATGGGTTTGAACTTAAGATCTTTCTGGCTGTGGAAGCCTCCTGAGTAGTGGAAATTATTATGGGTATATGTCACCATACATGAGCAATATCACTGGGATTTTTATAGTGATTCCCAGTCTTTGGGATTTTGGACTAATATAATGTCCCAAAACATATTTTGAGTGCCAATATAGAATTATTGGTATTTTATTCTATTAAAAATTTTTTTTTGCTGGTGCTGGGTATTGAATTTATTGGGTGGTACTGGGCTTTACATATGCTAGGTAAACTCAGTCACTAAGCTCCACCCCTGCTAGCTTTTTGCTTTGCCAAAAAATAACTTAAAAAAAAAAAAAGCTGCTTGGTGTGGTGGTACACACCTATAACCCCAGATAGTTATTATTGTCATTTTGTGAAATATTTTGACATTAAATAAGTAGGAATACATAAGTACATAAAAATAAATACCATGTTTAAAACTGAGTCATTATTGCTCTGAAAAACTCAGGACATGCTCCTGCTTTTTTCTCATTTCACCACTAACTGGTGTGCCTTATGACAACCTTTAGAAATGAAGTGGCATTTTGGGACTACTGTCCTAGGCTCTTCTATCATGGCCAGTGCAATGGCAACAAGATGGCACTCACTTCCAGAGGCCTTGTGAGATTCCCCTCTGACCTTTCCCCTTTCACAGAGAAAGTTGTGGAAGCCCTGACAGCGGCCATCTTGGACCTGGTGGAGCTGTACTGCAACACTTTCAATGCAGATTTCCAGACAGCAGTGCCTGGGAGCCGCAAGCATGATCTGGTCCAGGAGGCCTGCCACTTCTCTGGGGCACTGGCCTTTACTGTCTATGCCACCCACCGCATCCCCATCACCTGGGCTACCAGGTGAGCTGGTACTGAGCAGCCTCTAAGGGAGCTGGCTGCACTTGACTTCCTGTAGCTTCTTGCTTTTTGCATGCGCCCTCCCTGTCCTCAGAATTAATAGAGGTGGCATTGTGGATAGCATTGTGGTGCCACAGAGCTGAAGGTTGAGCCAAGAGCCTGAGGGGACTCCAGGCTGGACATCTCTGAGAGAGAAGATCCCCTAGGGGACTGAGAAGCACCTGCCATTTCCTCTCAGTACTGGCTGCTGGGACATCCCTACCCCCTCCAGATCCAAGGCCAGCTGAGGGAGACAGCAGCGACAGATGGCCAATTCCCAGATAGAGTACTCACCCCAGGCCAATAACTACACTCCCCTGCAGACCACAAAGGCAGTGGGGGAGGGGGATGCCCCTTTGTCTAGGGTTCCCTGGGCTTGCAGGGATGGGTGGAGGAGGACAGTTCATTTGGTAATCTTCCCTCCTCTGCTGGGTCCCCAGCATCCAAGGCCTAGGGAAGCAGGCATTTGGCCCCATCCCACCTTCATTGGCCCCCTCCCCCTCTCCTCCATCCCCTTCTGTCTTTGTTCCTTACTTAATGTATTCCTCTGGGCCATTGGCAGAGAACAAAGAAGACGGCCTGGGAAACGGAGGCCTTCTCTGACCTCTTCTGTCAGGCACCTGTCATGAGCCACAGGGACCCCCATGTGTTGGCATTCATGGCAGCATATGTCGTTTTCCTCCCCCACCACTTCTGTGCGCATGCGCATATACACAACTATATGTGTGTGTGCGCATGTGTATGTGGGCACCCAGTGGGCTAGAGCTAAAGGAAGAAAAGCCTCAGTGCACAGCAAGCAGCCTGGAACCTGCAGGTTGTGTGTGTGTGTGTCCCAGAGTTATTTGCTCCTCCCTGAATACACTTCCTAAGTCTAATGTGATTGTCCTGTATCTTACCCCATGCAACAGTCTCCAGAGACTTCAAGCTATGCTACCAGGGGAAGTGGAGTTTGGCATTAGGAGGACACAAAAATCTGGGTGACTGAGATCAGTTTGTGGGGCTCATTGTGCTGACCTGGTCCTTTCCTTTTACAGCTATGAAGATTTCTACCTCTCCTGCTCGCTCAGCCATGGTGGCAAGGAGCTGTGCAGCCCCCTGCAGACCCGAAGAGCTCATTTCTCCAATTATCTGTTCCACCTGATCATCTGGGACCAGCAGTAAGCCCTGCTCCAGCCCCCAGCCATCCCTGCCAAGCTCTCATCCTCAGGAGTGCCTGGGGCAGATAAGCAGGCCCGGACTAGGGGCACATGCCTAGATTAAACCAGGCTCCATCACTAATCCAACCAGACAGGTTGTTCAACCTCTTGAGTCTCATTTCCCTCACTGTTAAGTGGGGCAAGTATAATTTCTACCTCTTAAGTCCTTAAAAGGATCCAGTGACAGGTATCTGTAAAGGCTCTTTAGAATCTATAAAGGACCATATAAATATCTTCTGTTAATTTTAATAATACTTTATTGTTTTGATCTTGTCTCTTGTAAAGAGTTTAACCATTTTGGGGGACTCCTACCCTCTTCCTTCTTTCCAAAGTTCCCTTGCAATATGCCTTGTCCCTTACAGCTAGAGAAGGACCAGGTGGTTTAGAGAAAGAACTAATATATGGAGCCACTTCTGTTTCTAGTGATACTACTTCTGTCTCCTATCCTACATTCTTTCTAGCCTTTCTGTGCCTCAGTTTCTCATACAGAAATGGGGACATTTGTTAAACGTAGGGGTACTTGATGCACTGCAGTGAGATAGGCGTGACATACATAGGAAGCCACAGGCACAAGTTAGTATTAATAACCATTTATGAACAATAATGTGATGTCAGGAAGGTAGCATCAGTCAAGCAAAGCAGGACGGAAGAGAAGACGGGGGGCATTGCAGATGTTTGCCTGCTTCATGTCTGTCTGCTGCACCCTAGCCGGCCCCCAACAGAGAACTTGTTTACTGCCCCAGCTTCACTTCCCCAGCCTGGTTATAACTGAGTTTTCAGAATAGCATGTACAGCCTAAGTGTTTACAGTGCAAATTAATGAACTGGGGCGTAGCTCGGCGGTAGGGCACTTGCCTAGCATGCATGAGGCCCTGAGAAGAGTAAATGTAGAAAGAAGATTAAAGAGACTGAGGAGGGTCCTCAGGGAGGCCAAGGGTGCCCATATAAGCAGATAAAGGGACCTGAAATGCTGAAAGGGGTGGGTCATTTTTAGACAACTGGAGCGAGAGACCCTTTTTCCTGTCCTTCACGCTTTGGTAATTCTTAGTGGCACACAGTTGCCAACAAAGCAGACAGCTGCCAGGACAGGAAAAACTCCTTGGAGATCAAAGATAGCTACATTAAATGGCCCCTGAGTTTTACTGTCCCCTTGGGATTCTCTGACCTTAGTTATTGCTTCTATCCAGGGAAATAGTGTACAGCATTCTGGGCTCAGGGGAACCCCAAGAAATTAGCCTTAGATCCTTTTCTGAGACACCATCAGAGGTACAGAAGCAGCCCAGACTGCTCAGTGAATCTCATTCTGCCCTTGGTCTGGGATTCCAAAGAGGCCAGCAGCTGTGATCTCCAGATCATGGAGATTGTGGAGCGCCCCGTCCCAGTACTTCCCACCCAGATGCCCCGAAGGAGGCCCTTTGGTCAAGGCCAAGGCATTTGGGAGAGGGCACCACAACGGGGTCCAGAGTACAGGCCCTGGACCGTACTGTCAACATAGCTTTGGGCAGTCATTCAGCCTAGAAATGGAGACCACAGTAGGGCCCATTCTGCAAGGTTGTTTGAGGAGGGGTTAGACCACTATAAGTAAAGTACTTAGCACCTCGCACCTAATAAACTTTCCCCTTTGCATCTTCACTGCGCCTTTCAGTTCCAGTTTCTCTGTTCCAAGTGACTGTGTGTGAGAATACTGTCAGTGCAGCCTGGCTTCCGTGCAGTGGTCTCAGTGTCACACTGCAAGCAATATATAGGCCGTGTGTGCACACATCACACAAGTCCCCCTGCCCCCTGGTGAGGGCTGTGGGGATCAGAGTGTGAGTTCAGTTGCCCTGGTTGTGACAGGCAGAACGAGGCCCAGAAGCCAGCATATTCAGGAGCTCTTCCTAAAGGAGGCAGCCCTGAGAGGTGACATTAAGGCATGGGTTGCAGGAAGGGGGAGGGGGCTTCTCAGGCAGGGAGCACTCAGGTCTGCAGCCCACTTTGGGTAAGATTCACAGGGAAGGTTTTGGAATGCAGGATGCACTCTGGTGCTTTGGTTGTTTCTTGAGGTTATGGTTTAGTTGGAAAGTCTCTTCCCTCAGCATCATTACTGGAGGCTTCTTCCTTCTTGGGTGAAAAGCAAGGACTCAGGACCAACTCCATGTCTGTTGGACTGTGGGGTCAGCTGATTCTTCTGCCCCAGCAGGCAGGGATCAGCTAACTCTCAAAATAGGCCCGGCAGCCGTGCTCCGTCACCTCCAGCCAAGCCCCAGTGTGGCATGTCCACTGGCTGCTGGAGGGGCCCTAATTATAGCTGGGGGCCCCCCAAGATAGAGGCAGCTGGGACAGAGTTGGACCATGCCAGTCTGTGACAGGCGGGCAGGAGTGCCTCACTTGGGTGGCGGTTCCCTGGAGGAGTGAGGGGCACGGTGGAGGGAGGCGGCTTTACCTGAAACTGCTGACACACACCCCCACCCCCACCCTGGGGCTCGGAGACTGCTGGGCCCTGGGCAGGCCAGGAGGGTGTGGCACTGTGGACCTTGGCCCAGGGACAGCTTCCTGGAAAGGTAATGTGGGTCCTCCCTCTTTGCCGAGGCTCCCGTGCTCTCCCCACCCCACCCCCACCCATAGCTCCTCATCCTGAACTTGGAGTGGCCGGGTGTCACCCAGCAGAGCAGCCCAGGGACCATATCCGGCCCTGAGCAGTGGTGGGATTGGTTGGTTCATTTCTCTTGCTTCCGCCCCTTGGCTTTCTCACTGCTCTTACCGATTTTGAGAGACTTCTTCATTTTCCCCCTTTGGCGCTGAACTAGTTTGGGGATGAGAACAAACCCTCGTGTGCCCCTCGAGCTAAGAGAAGGGACACGCGAGCTAAGAGAAGGGACACGGACAGGTGGGAGAGTGAACCGCGGGCAGCACTCGGTGACTCTTCCTTGTGGCTCTCAGCAGGGTACATGGGGGAAAGATGAGGAGTCAAATGGGAAAGGAGGACCAAAGGAGCTGCTTTGCCGACACTTTATAGAAACCCTCCAAGGAGGAAAGGAGGCCTTGGCTGAGAGAGTTCTTTCCGGGCACCAGGAGGGACCCCTTGCAATCTGGGGTGTTTTTTCACTGTAGTGTGGGGCCCCAGGACACTGTACTGTGCGTCACAGAGCATCCAGAGGAGGTGTTGCCTGATGGCCTCTCCCAGCCCTACAAGGAGCTTTCCCCAGGGAAAGGTTGACACTGAGAGGGAGGCTGCTTCTCGGACTTCCTGTCCCTCGCAGCCTCCTGACTTTATTTCTGTCCTTTCCAGGATCTGCTTCCCCGTGCAAGTGAACAGGCTGCCCCGGGAGACCCTGCTGTGTGCCACCCTCTATGCTGTGCCCATCCCCCTACCAGGGAGCTCCTCGGAGGCCAATAAGCAGCGGCGGGTGCCGGAAGCCTTAGGCTGGGTCACCACTCCACTCTTCAACTTCAGGCAGTATGAGAGCCCCAGGGGAGTGGCCTCTTGGCTTTGGGAAGGGAGAAGGTGGATAAAGGGGTCTAGCTGCTGTTACAGCTAATGTGCCTCGGGAGGGTTGACCACATTGGGCTCACGGGCAAGGTCCACAGGGTTCTGTCCCCAACAGAGTGCAGAACTTAGTGAGCAGGACTGTTGACGGAAGCAGGAGCCATGGATAGGACAGCAGAGAGGGAGGCAAGGGAAAGCAATGCTTGGCTAATGTGTCGCCTGGCCTTATCACTGGGAGGGCATCTCCTCAGCCTCTCATCCCTGCCACCAGGCCAGGGAGTGATTAGCCTGGGCGGCCTCCTGGTGGGCTTTTCTAAGATGTGGAAGAGGAGGGAAAGAGAAGGGAGTGAGGTAGTGGCTTCAAGCAGAAATGGCAGTTTTGGATTGGGGGAGCAGGAGGGCCAGGGGTGTGTTGGCTCATCTCACCCTCCTTCCGCCTCAGAGTCCTGACCTGTGGCCGGAAACTTCTGGGCCTGTGGCCAGCAACACAGGAAAACCCCAGCCCACGCTGGAGTGCACCAAATTTCCACCAGCCAGATAGCGTCATCCTGCAGGTGAGACCCCAGTGCACACTTCCCCACCCATGGAGGAACCCCAGAATAAACTCCAAGCTCCCCCCTGAAGGTCTGGACTGGAACAGTAGGAGAAAGTGCTGGGACTGTGGGCATGGGGTGATAATGTGACCAAAGTGACTGGTGAATGTGATGAGAGCCAGAGTGGGACAGCAAGCTCTGTGCTGTCCATCTCCTACTGCCTGGAGGTAAACTCTGATTTCCAGGAGACTGAAGTTCTCCTCCATTCAGGGCTTAGATTTTCAGAATCCCTTGTGTTGAACTTTCTTCCTTTTTTTTTTTTTTTTTTTTTTTTTTTTTTTTTTTTTTTTTGGTACTGGGGATCGAACTCATGACCTCGCACTTGCCAGGCAGGTGCTTATGCTGCTGAGCTAAATCCCCATGAACTTTCATACTTCTAAGTCTGATCATATCTTAACTGTCCCCTCTTGGGGTTGAGGGACAGGGATCTGGCTAGGTCCTAGGTCTAGTTGCCAGCTCGCCTTTTGTGGCCAAGAGATGTTTTGATGTGGAATAAGAAATAGCAAAGCTGACAAAGAATGAAATAGAAAGATACGGCATGCATGCTCCAGGAGGCAGGAGTTCTTGTCCCTTACTCAGTGCTCCATGCCCAGGGCCTAGAACAAGGCACATTCTAGGGTTCATTAAACATCTCTTAAAGAAATGAAAGCAGATCTCCTATAAAGAATAGGTTTGCTCAGTTGTGACACCATTTTAGGAGGACATCTTTCTGGTGGCATAGAGCAAGGGGACCTGGTGTTCCAGACCTAAAATTGGAAGGGCCCTTACCAGTGTGTGGTCCAACTTTAACAGGCTGTAGTATCTCCAGGACCACACTAACGGCTCAGCCTGGCGGCACCTGTTCTAAGCCCTTGCCCTCTCAGCTAGGAACAGCTCAACCCAACCTCTATCTCTCTTGCCATTTGCTGTTCTGTTTCCATTGATTGATTGATTGATTGATTGCTGAAAGAGATTCAGGGATCACAAAGTCCACCTGGGTTATTTTACAAAGACTCTGAGGGGAAAGGGAAGGGGGAAGCAAGGCAGGAATCCTGGGTGGAGAGAGGCAAGCCGACTCATGCCACCTCCACTCTCGTCCCTTCTTGGATCCCACACCTAGATTGACTTCCCCACTTCAGCTTCTGATATCAAGTTCATCAGCCCTCCTGGAGACAAGTTCAGCCCCCGGTATGCATTTGGCAACCTCCGGGAAGAAGACCAGCGCAAGCTTAAAGACATCATGCAGAAGGAGTCCCTGTACTGGTGAGGCTTGGGCTCCCCACGCAGCCTGTCGTGTTCTGTCTGACTTTCTTTTACCTCCCAGCCCCTGGTCCTGTGCTGTAAGAGAGGAGCTGAGCTGGGGCAGACATTGCAACCAAAGCAGGAAGTGGTGGCCTTTTCCCCTGAGCTGACACTAAGCAAAGCGGAGAAGGCAGGTCAGGAAATTAGATCTGAGAAAGTCCATCGCCATGCTGGGATGATGCCTGAATCAGCTGCCCAGAAAGGCCAGCAATTTGTCCCCCATCCTGCATAGGCTGTCTACTATTCACTGTCTTTGGGGTGGCTGTCTGCTGTCCTCGCCTCCCTACCCCCCACCTCCATCCCAGCCTTTGCATTTTTTTGGCCTTGTTGCTTTCCAAAAAGAATCAGGTGTCAAGGCAGGCCGGCAGCTCTCAGGGGTAAATGAGTCCAGGCTGAGCTCATCTTGGGGCTGCTGTGATCACCAGGACCGGAGAAGGAGGGATGAGGATGGAGAGCTGGAGGAGCTGGTGGGTTGGGCTCCTCCCTGCCTGCTCTCCTGTCTACCTCTCAAGCTCCTGCAAAGCCCTTTGCAATGCCAGTTGGGTAAGGAGAAAGATGGGCTCATCTCTCATCCTCAGGTCCACCCAGGATGGCCAGGGTAGTTGACCCCACCCCTTTGCACACCTCACACTTCGTTAGCCCCTCAGCTCCCTTTCTCACTGGACTTCTGATTTCAGGACTTCTGATTTCAGTTGACCACAGGCCCTATAAAACTAAAAGCTACCCCAGGAGACCTCTCAGCTGTGCAGCCCCTGGCTCCAGGGACCACTGCCTGCCTCAGTGGCTCTGTGGGAGTGGTGCCCACAGGGTGCCCCGGAAGGGTAGCAGATTTGGTACCCTTGGCCCATACTGTCTGTCTCAGTCTGACATGTGCCTGGGTCAGGTCATAGCAGATGATATTTACACCCTGCTTTCCAAACTCTGCTTCCTCTTGGAATCACCTGATGATTTTGAAAGAACACCCAATCCCTGGCTTCTACAGACATCCTTAGGTGACATGAGGTGTGGCACAGGCACTGGGCAGGCACTGAGCCTTGTCAGGTGCCTCTAAGGTGGCAGAAAGGTGAGGGCCTCTGAATGGCAGCTTGTGGAGGCCGGAGGTTCTCCACCCTCCTGCCCACTCAGCCCCCTCCCCTCCTGCAGGCTCACTGATGCTGATAAGAAGCGACTGTGGGAGAAACGGTATTACTGTCACTCGGAGGTGAGCTCGCTCCCCCTGGTGCTCGCCAGTGCACCCAGCTGGGAGTGGGCTTGCCTGCCAGACATCTATGCTCTTCTGAAGCAGTGGACCCACATGAACCACCAGGATGCCCTCGGGCTCCTGCATGCCACGTGAGTTGTAGCATGCACTGGCACCCACCCCAGCCCTCACTGCTTATCCCTGATGGAGGCCCTGGGGGAAATGGTGAAGTGGGTGTGGCTACTCAGGGTGTTTGCATTTCTCCTTTTTTGCTTTTTGTCATTTCCTCCTAATGTTATATCTTTAACATTTTCCAAACATAAACAAAATTGAGAATTGTACAGTGACTCTCCCCATATACCCACCACCTACGTGTTACCATTAGCCTTTGCTCTTTATGCCTGTCCATCCTTCGATCTGTCCATCTGTTCATCTTACTTTTTGTACATTTTGAAATCAATTGCATATATCAGTAAACTCCCTCCTAAAGATTTCAGTATGTCATTAACTGAAGTTCAACATTGGTTGCTTTTTGTTTGTTTGTTTGTACTGGGGATTGAACTCACGCCTTGTACTTGCCAAGCAGACACTTACGCCGCTGAGCTAAATCCCCAGCTGTTTTTTTTTTTTTTTTTTTGGTACTGGGGATTGAACTCACGACCTCATGCTTGCCAAGCAGGCGCTTAAGCCACTGAGCTAAATCCCCAGCCCCCAGCTGTTTGTTTTGAGGCAACATTTATATGTAAGGAAATGCCCAAACTTCACCTATACATTGGCAGAGCTTTGATAAATGCTTTTTACCCAAACCCACACCATGGAGTTCTACTCTTAAGAGTCCGGGCTTCCCTCTTTCACCTGAAGGGTTCTCTAGGGACACATGGTTTCCACTCTCAGAACCCCGAGCTGCCTTTCTCAGTGGTACCCCAGGTTCCTGGCTTATTTCTTGCCACTCTCAGTCATGCTTTAACCCATGTGAAGACTCTTTGATGACAGGAATTTCATGCATACTGGGAGTCAAGGAAGAGATCTTTGGGAGCATAGCGAAGGATTTTGTGCCGTTTTCTTTAATCATCCAAAAAAATAAGAGCGGCCACTCTCTCACTCCTGCCATTTCCCAGGAGCGAGGTCTGAAATAGACTCTGCCATTTTCCATTTCTTCAGAGCAGGGGCTAATTCTTGTGGAGGATTTGGCAGATCAGGGGGACACTGCCTTTCCCCGTTCCATACCTCTGAAGCCCTGGTGTGACCCCTGCCACAGAGCCTGCAGCTGGCTTGTCAGGTTCTGGGCTCCTTTTTGCAGCTTCCCGGACCAGGAGGTGCGCCGCATGGCCGTCCAGTGGATCGGCTCACTCTCGGACGCCGAGCTGCTGGACTACTTGCCCCAGCTGGTACAGGTGGGTGCACTGCCTTCCCTCCCCTTCTGCTGGTCCCAGCCCCAGGAGGCCGAGTCAGTCTGCATTCTGACCCTGAGGTCCTATTCACTTCCTCCTGCACAGGCCCTAAAGTATGAGTGCTACCTGGACAGCCCATTGGTGCGCTTCCTCCTGAAGCGAGCTGTCTCAGACCTGAGAGTGACGCACTACTTCTTCTGGTAAATGCTGTGCAGAGGGGAGGGAGGGAGACCTGTCTTCGTGGGAATCTTTTACCTCCATCCATGCAGGGCTGAGCGACCAAGTGGTGTTGGGGGAGGGGCTCTCGCTTCACCCCTGTTACTCACTAAGGATCACCCTATCCCTCCTCCCCACCCACCTATGGCAGAAATAGTGTGGCGGGATGAGCTGTGGAAGGCTTTGAGCTGTTTAAAGACAGGGTGGGCACACATGGGCACTTCTGTCCAAAGTGCAGTTTCCGGCCCAGGCTGGGGTGAGTTTCTGGGGACTTGGACCCTGCTCCTCTCCACTGCTGGCTACGGTCTGTGGAAGGGCCTGACCCCCACCTCCTGCCTCGCAGGTTGCTAAAGGACGGCCTCAAGGACTCTCAGTTCAGCATCCGATACCAGTACCTGCTGGCGGCCCTGCTGTGCTGCTGCGGGAAGGGGCTGCGGGAGGAATTCAACCGCCAGTGCTGGCTCATCAACACCCTGGCCAAGCTGGCCCAGCAGGTCCGGGAGGCTGCCCCGTCTGCCCGGCAGGTGAGCAGGCGGCCAGGATGCAGACTCTGCCTGCTTCCATTTCTGGTCTAGGGCTTCTGTGGCCAGTAGTCTACTTCTTGGGCACTTGCCCAGCTCTGATTTAGGAGGTAGAAGGCAGTGACTCTGTTACCTGTAGGACACCAATAGCTCACAAGCTAGATACAGCACTTGAATGTGTTTTATCAGACCTGTAAAATACTGAAACATGTGTTGAGCACTGTCTGCCTCACAGACTAAGCACAATTGTGTAAACAGTTGTGTAAGCACAGTTGTGCAAGTGAGGGCTGAAAGTCAGTCATATTTTCTCCAAGCTGTGGGTCATGGCTGCAGGCTGCCCAAAGTTCCAGAGGGGCGTCTTTATCTATGTGAAGGTATCATGTGAGGCCAGCAGTGCTCTCTGGTTACTGATATTTAAAATGAGAGAGATTTTCACATTAAAGTCTGGATCGCTGGCATTTCTTAGCCAAAGCCTGGGTAGCCCTTGCCCTTGGAGAGGCTGCCAGTCCCCAGATCTGTAGGCTGCTCCTGCTGTCCACCCTCGCCCTTGCCTCTGTAGGTGCCTGGCTTGCTGCTCCTGCACCAAGCCAGGCTGGGCTGCAGTGGGTGCCCGTCCTGAGTGTCTCCCAGCGTTGACCCCAACCCCATTCTCAGGTGTGCCTGGCTCTGAGTGGAACCTTAAGGGGGCCCCACTTCAACCCCACGTTCCCTCTACTCCCTGCAGGGCATCCTCCGCGTGGGCCTGGAGGAGGTGAAGCAGTTCTTTGCCCTCAATGGCTCCTGCCGCCTGCCGCTCAGCCCCAGTCTGCTGGTGAAGGGCATCGTGCCCAGGGTGAGTGGCTGTGGCTTTGGGGCTTTGCAGGAAGGGAAGGCTTAGGGGAGGGGGGCCCTCACTGCTCTGGCTGTTGAGGGAGAGGAGGAAGGAAGGACTATCCGTGGCCTCTTCCCAGCCTGCTGTGTGTGGAGCTGAGCTGAGCAGGGTGGTGGAGCTGGGTGAGAGCTGGGTGAGTGTCTCTCCTGATGATACCAGGGAGGAAGCCATAGGAGGTGGTGATGATGGAAACTATCCGCTCTCATCGATGGAATATGGAAGTCTCCTCTTCACACCTCTTATGAAGCCAATATTATTATGAGCCCCATTTCACAGAAGACTGAACTGAGTTGTAAATGGATGTGGAACAAAGTTGCTATGTTCTGTGCAGAATAAAAGGAAAGGATGAGAGCTCAGGTGCCAGAGCTGAGGATCTAACGAACTGAAACGAGATGATGGTAGAGAGCCAGGGGTTTAGCTCTCGGTGTAAGTGCCTGCTTGGCAAATGCAAGGTCCTGAATTCGATCCCCGGCACCAAAAAAAAAAAAAAAAAAAAAAAAAAAAGTGATGGTAGGAAGGAGAGTGAGAAGAAATTTGGGTTCCTGAGAAATCTGGGAGAAACTAAGCCAGCCATGGGGGCACTGGAAGCAGGGGGATGGGTGGCTTTGCAGTTCAACACAGAAAGGTCATTTTCCTTCCTGGCAATTTACCACCCTGACCCTGGGCACCACCCTGTCTCCCACACAGGACTGTTCCTACTTCAACTCCAATGCAGTCCCCCTCAAGCTTGCTTTCCAAAATGTGGACCCGCTGGGCGAGAACATCCGTGTCATCTTCAAGGTGAGAATCCTTTGCTCAGACGTGGAGGGATGGGATGGAAGAGAGGAAGGAACCCAGGGGGACAGGACGGTTCACTGCCTGCTATTTCATTGTTCCATGCTGTATTTTTCTTTTCTTTCTGTCTTTCTTTTTTTGAGGGTACTGAGGCTTGACATGTGAGGTGAGGGCTTTACCACCTGAAGTATGTCCCCATCCTAACATGCTATCTTTTTATTATAGGAAAGTCTATCAGGTAAAAAAAGATGTAGATGAACTCTGCATGGCCCTAGGAGACAAAAAACAGAAATTAGGAAGTATAGAAGCAACTAATGGTACTTTGTAGAAGGCAGAGGCAGTGATCTGCTCATCCTTGGCATATTCAAGCAAAGGCTGAATGACCGTGTAGCAGGGATGTTGAAGAGGAAATTAATACATCAGGTGCAAGTTGGACTGGGTGAACCCTATGTCCCTTCTAACTGATGCCTCCTAGAATCTGGGAGGTAAATGATAGTCTCGGTGTATAATATGGTGAGAGAGACACATGCGGGTGTGGGGCAGGGGATGTAGCACATGCTTAGCACCTGCAAGGTCACGAGTTCAAGCCCCAGCACTGTGGGGGTGGAGTGGTGGGGAGCATGGAGATGGCCCAGTAGCTTATAGAATCTATTTGCTGTGTATAATTTCCAAATCTAGTATAACTTTTTAAAACGGCCTGGTGATCAAGTGGACCGTGTGTAAAAGAAAAACCTAAATTCAGGTCAGGTAGGTTGGTGCATGAAAGGAAGAGTGGGACATTCCAAAGAGTGTAAAGGTCGCTCACCCCTCTTTGGTTCTGTGACCTGGTATGACCTAGTGAGTAAGTCTGAGGTACAAGGCAGGAGAAAGGGACAATTTCTCCCTGTCACCATAGTTTGGGCCTTGGCCGTGTCTGGGAGCCAGAGAAGGCAGTGAAAATGGGTTCTAGCTCTCTCTTCCTCCATTCAGTGTGGGGACGACCTTCGCCAGGACATGCTCACCCTGCAGATGATTCGTATCATGAGCAAGATCTGGGTCCAGGAGGGGTTGGACATGCGCATGGTCATCTTCCGCTGCTTCTCCACTGGCCGGGGCAGGGGTGAGTTGGGAGTTATCAGGATGGGGTAGGCAGAGCTGGGGAGAGCTTTGCTTCCCGCCCTTCTGCCCATTCCCAGCATGACTTGTGTCCTCCTTGAAAATGAGAAGGGCGGGCTGGGGATTTAGCTCAGTGGCTTAAGTGCTTGCTTTGCAAGTGCGAGGTCGTGAGTTCGATCCCCGGTACCAAAAAAAAAAAAAAAAAAAAAAAAAAAAGAGAGAGAAAATGAGAAGGGCAAGATTCTTTCATTAGAAGCTATGAAATTCATTTTTAAAAAGGAGCAAGCAGGGAAGAGAGTGTTGTAGAATAAAACAGTCTTGGAACCATAATGACCTAGTGGGTTTTGTGGCCACCACCATGCCTGACTTTGGATCCTGATCCAGACAAACCACTGTAAAGAAGTATTTTGGGGGGAGGGGGATGTTGAGACAGGGTCTCACTCTAGCCCAGGCAGGTCTTGAACTTGCAGGAATTCTCTTGTCTCAACCTCCCAAGTGCTGGAATTACAGGTGTGCGCCACCACACCCAGTTTAAAGGAGCATTTTTGAAGTGACTGGAGGCAGTTTGAATATGGACTGGGTTAAAGAGTAACTGTTAAATGGCTAAGGATATAGCTCAGTGACACAGTGCCTGCCTGGCAAGTGTAAGGTTGTGAGTTCAATTCCTGGTACCAAAAAAAAAGTGACTGTTAAGTTTTTGAAGGTGACAGTAAGTGATAGATGAAACACGATTAGCAAAATGACGGCCAGTTTTGAAGCTTGGTGATGGCTACATGTGGACTGGTGAGGCCATTCTTTTTATTCTTATATTTGAAGATTTCTGTAGTATTCTTATATTTGAAGATTTCTGTAGTAAAAATTTAAAACTAAAGAGGAGGAGCAGCCATGAACTGGGGTGCCCATGGAGTCATGGTCTGGAGTATGTGATGGGGAACGACCTTCCTGTCTGCCATGGTGCTCATCTATTGGCAGACTTTGTCTAAGGGCCAGAAGCTTAATTCACAGGGAAGTGTTGTATGTATGTGTGTTTTACTAGAATTAAACCCAGAGCTTTCACGCTGAGCTACATCCCCAGCCCTTTTCTACTTTTCACATACTGAGACCAACTCTTGCAAAGTTTCTAAGTTACCTAGGCTGGGCTCAACTTGCAGTCTTCCTGCTTCTGCCTTCCAGGGTGCTGAGATTACAGGCACATGCTACCATGCCTGTCTTCCGCACAGCATCGGTGGGCTTGTCCTACAATCTCTGTGCTCCAGAGTGTGACCCCAGTGCCTTCTGTCACAGGGATGGTGGAGATGATCCCCAATGCTGAGACCTTGCGCAAGATCCAGGTGGAGCACGGGGTGACGGGCTCCTTTAAGGACCGGCCCCTGGCTGACTGGCTGCAGAAACACAACCCCGGGGAGGACGAGTATGAGAAGGTAGGATCAGGAGACTCAAGAGCCCAGCTGGCCTGGGTGTGCCAGCTTGGCGCTTGGCTCTAGAGAGACAAGACAGCTTTGTTGGGGGCTGAGGCACACACTGTTGATAGACTGATGCCTCTGTGTATCTGGGGATGGATCAAAATGACTTTTATTTCTTCTCTTCTCCCACCCTGCTGGTGACCTGTGAAACCTTCATTGGGTTCCCCAGTCAGAGGGAGTCCTGGCAAAGGGGCCAGCTTTGGAGAAACTACCTGTATCCCTCCTTCTTGTGGGTCGTGGGCAGCCCCCCTTCCGCTCTCAGCTGGCTTCCATGATACTGTGCGTTGGTTGGAAAAGACCTTAGAGACCATTTTAATCCAACCCCTACCTTTTATGGGTGTGAATTCCGACTCAGTTTCTTACTCCCAGTAATGGAGTTGGTTTTCGAAAGGCTGTAACTAGAAGCCAAGATTGTGTTAGGTATGACAGTAAAATGATAGAAAAGAGCCCTGATGGGTTCCTGATTAGACCAAAGATTAGAAATGGAGCTCTCCTGGGTGGTCCATGGGCAGTCCATAGTTTGTTACCTGCAGATCCTGGGTTAATAGGACTGGAACTGTATGTGGTCATCACACATGTAGTGGGGGTGAGGAGAGGAGGGAAGAAGTCATAGTAAGACTGCCAGAATGCAGATTGACATGGATTTTACTTCAGGAGCATCCAAATACTTATACTGATCATAACATTGTATTCCTGAGGGAAGGCTCACACATGGGAAGGAAGCCAAATTATAAGCAGGATGTTGTTCAGAGAATGTGTAATTAGATAATCTTAAATGGCCTATGTGCTTGGGTTCCCCAGGGTGCAGTCCCTGGCATGCTCTGCTCTCTCTGTACTCTGCCTGTGCCAGCTCATCCTCCTGCTACTGCTCTGCACCCACCCATGTGCTGATGACTTCCAGAGCCCTCTGTCTAGGATTCTTTCTCCCTGCATCTGTAGATTCCAGAGTCACTGGCTAACTGGACCTCTCTACGTGTGTGCCATCCGTACCTCAAACTGAGCTTTCTGTCTCCCTTTGCCTCCCGAAATCTACCTTCTGTGTTTCCTCTGAATAAATGGGAAGGCTCTCTATGCAGTCACCTGAGCCAGGGTCATGAGCTTTCTCATGGTTCTTCCTGGGTCTTTTTTTTTTTTTTTTTTTTTTTTTTGGTACCAGGGATCAAACTCATGACCTCGTGCTTGCAAGGCAGGCGCTTATGCCGCTGAGCTAAATCCTCGGCCCTTCCTGTGTCATTTCTGCCAGACCAATCCTGGTTGATTCTCTTGCCTAATTCTCTTTCCACTCTGACCTCCTCTTTCCATTTCTGCTATCACTATTTTTCACTATTTGCTTTCTGTCCCCTGAATTTTTGAACTCTCTCTCCTCTTATCACTATTATCTGCTTGATTTCAGAAAGTTTTAAAAGTGCAGCCTTGTTCATGTCACTCACTTGCTCTAAGTTCTTCAGCCCTGTGTCCTTAGTATTACACTCAAGTCCTGCTGGCCCTGTGGCCTTATCTACCACGTGCCCATGTTATGCTAACTCAGGTTCCATTACACTCAAGTCCTGCTGGCCCTGTGGCCTTATCTACCACGTGCCCATGTTATGCTAACTCAGGTTCCAGCACGGGGACTCCTTACATGTCCTCAATGTCTCCAAACAAGAGTAACCCCTTCCTTGAAAAGTCATTTTTTCCCTCTGTCATCCCCCCAAATCCGCCACTCTAGGTATAAACTTCAAGGCCCTCTACACTTGGGAGAGGACTGGTATTGATTTACCTTCCTTCAATACCACATGCTATTTATATAATAGCTATTTTTCAGATGTTGGATTCCACCCTAAAGGGGCACTGTGTGAGGCCCCTTTGAATTATAATTACTCCCTGCCAACCTAGTAAAGGGTCATGATTGATATACTGGAAGTATGTGCAACAGGCATGCATGCACACAGAAACTAACTTTTTGTGTTAATGTTTAACCTTAGCCTTGCACAGGTAGCTTCTCAGCTCTTGTTGTGACAACAGTGCTGGTATTTTTTATGGTAATTTCTTAGAGAATAATGAGGTATCTTTCTCTTGGTCACCTACTTAGCAAAGAGAGAACCCATGTCCTACAGAAGAAATCCTTAAACTAGGAATGTGCCCTTTGTAGAGTTAAACTTCTTGCTCGCACTCTGCCCAATGCAGGGAGATGATAAGAGTTTAGTCAGTTAACCTTCACACTCAGCTGTTTTGTGAATCAGCTTAGGACTCATTAAAGGTAGAAAGGGCACTTGTGATGGGGATGATTGATGGAGGTGAAGGTCAGGTGTGGGATCAGATGCTCCTGATTGAGCACTTTCTTTTCATTCACACATTTCTCATTCTTACACATGTTTGTCTTCCAGAAGGTGCATTTTATGTTATCCTCTTAGCTTCCGGTGGATTAGTCATCTGGTGGTAACTGGACAAGTAGCTGGGTGGGAGTTGATAGCTAGTTTTGCAGTGGGTCTTGTGGAACAGCCAAGAAGCTGGGGATTGGCTTCTCTCAACTGGAGGGCTAAAAAGGGTACATGAGCACTGCATGGACAGTGGTGGCCATGGACATAGAGAGCTCCAAGGAGGAAAAGCCAATGTGAACTGAGACGGTCTGGAAAGATGTAGGACACAAGGAAGACCCATGAGGAATGGGTGGGAATTTACAGAGGGAGTCGGAGGATGTGAGTCGTGGGCATTCTATATCTGGCAAGCTTTCTCTCTTTCCTTATTCCATACATTCTTAGTGCACTCTGACAGTTTTTTTCTTGTTCCCAATTTTGTACTTTCCTAGGAATATATATTGCTTTCTCTCTCATTCTCAACTGTATACATTTCTGCTGGGTGCTTACCCTCTGCTATCAGTCTTTCTTGAGTTCTTGAGAATTCTTCAAACTCCATAAAGAGGAAATAGGTAGAAGTGGTCCATCTGCTGATGCCATGTATTTTTACTTCCTCAGACAGATAAACAGACAACTGTTGAGTGGACAAAATAAGGGAGACCCAAACCTTCACTACTGCCCTTATTCTTTAAACTCAAAAATATCTCTAACACATTTTACCAACTAGAGATGTCAGGTTTTACAAGTGTAAAACACTTCTGGAAGTGTGAAGCTGCCTCAGCTCTTCTTTGGAGTGCAGTGATTTAATTAGATAAGCATTTAGCTGCTGCCAAGAGTTCTGGGAGTGGAGTTTTATTTGGAGCAGGAAGAATTCAGGGCAGGGTCAGGAAGGCACCCGCAAGTCCATTGCCCTGTAGCTGTGCTGAAGTCAGCCTCATTGTGACGCACTGGGAAAGCTGTGATATTGGTCTTTCTGACATTAGGGTCTCCACAGTCCAGGCCACGCAAGTCTGGTCTCCTCCAGGGTACAGGGGATGTCTCTCACTATAAATGTTTGTGTTAGTGTATGATAAAAGATGAACAGACAGCTGTTGGGTTCACAAGAGAGAGCAGAAAGGTCTGGCTGAGTTGAGTCTGGCGGTGTCCCTGGCGAGCTTTATGTCCCTCCCCCACTTCCCTGACCCAGGCTGTGGAGAACTTCATCTACTCCTGTGCTGGCTGCTGTGTGGCCACGTACGTCTTGGGTATCTGTGATCGACACAATGACAACATCATGCTGAAGACCACTGGCCACATGTTCCACATAGATTTCGGCCGCTTCCTGGGCCATGCCCAGATGTTTGGCAATATCAAGCGGTAAGTGGTTTCCGGGAGCCAGATGCGCGTTCGTGGTGCGTGGTGGGCAGGAAAGGCTGGAGGAGTGGTTTGGGACTGGGAGACAGGCCCGGGCTGGGAGGAGCAGCCCCCGAGCGTTGTCCTGGGGTTGAGCAGCTTCCAAGAAGAGCAGATTGATAGGGACATTGGGGCCTTGTAGGGTCTTACAGAAGAAGGGGACTGACTGTTCTTTGTGCTTACTGAGCAGTGTGCAAAGTGACATGAGCCCAAACTCAGCAAACAGGAACACAGTTAGCTAACCAGGAAAGGAGGCTGCTAGTCCACAGATAGGGAACTTCTCCCTCTGGGGACCTTTTTACTTTTTAAGACAGGGTCTGTGTAGCCCAGGCTGGCCCCAAACACTGTCTTGTGACTGGTCATTGCTGGAAATGTCTCATAGAGTTCACTCTGTGGTTTTTCTTAGGCCTGCAAGACAGTAGAAAGTATGAAAGACCTAATCGTTTTCTGTTAACCTGAGATACTCACGTATCTAAGAGAGCTGGGCTACTCCTCAGTGTGATAGCTTAGGAAATGAATTTGCACGTGGTTAGAGATGTTGGAATGAGGCAGATCTGTCTACCCTAAGTACTCCTAAAATAAATTGCTGGAAGAAATTTGAATCTAAGATCCCAGGAGTTTTTTGAAACTGTCATCATTTGCCCAGAATGTAAGTGGAGATAAAAAAAAAAAAAAATTGTGGCAAGGCAGATAGGATGACTGGATTAAGCATCCATTCTTTTAAAAAGAACTATCTTGAAGACAAAGAACTCCATGAAGGTGACCCTGATGAGTACTGAAGGAATAATATGTGAAATTCCTTAAACAAAAATACATTTTATTAGCACACCAGGCATGGTGGTGAACACCTGTAATTCCAGCACTTAGGAGGCTGAGGCAAGAGGATTGCTGTGAGTTTGAGGCCAATCTCAGCTATATACTGAGTTCAAGATCAGTCTGATCTGCATAGGGAGACCCTGTCTCAAAAAAGAAAGAAAGAGGGCCGGGGATTTAGCTCAGTGGCATAAGCGCCTGCCTTGCAAGCACATGGTCGTGAGTTCAATCCCCAGTAACAAAAAAGAAAGAAAGAAACAAACAAAACAACAACAACAACAGTGTTTGATTAAAAATGAGGTGAACTTAAGGGGTAAAAACAAGATCGAGAGAGCCCCATGTGTCCAGGCTCATACACGGGATGAGCACTGAGGGGAGCCCTCTCCCCGACACTGACCTTCTTCCCTGTGTTTCCCTTGGCCCAGGGACCGTGCCCCCTTTGTCTTCACCTCAGACATGGCGTATGTCATCAATGGGGGTGACAAACCTTCCAGCCGCTTCCATGATTTTGTTGACCTGTGCTGCCAAGCCTACAACCTCATTCGCAAGCACACCCACCTCTTCCTCAACCTCCTGGGCCTGGTGAGGATCTCCGCCCCTTCCCGAAGCCCTCCTTCTTCTTACTATCTGGCACCATTATTCTTTTTCTTTCTTTTTCCTTCCTTCTTTTCCTCTACCCCTTCCCTTCTTTCTCTTTCCTTTTGAACTTTTTCTTCCTATTTCACAGTATCTATTATACATTTTGGTCCTCATTTACACTTTTGGTTTCTCATACCAGACAAAGAATGTGGTATTTACACGTGTGTCTGATTTATTTCATTTCAGAGTATGGCCTCATGATGCATCCATTTACCTAGAAATGTCTCAAGCTTGTTCTTCTTTATAGCAGAGTAGTATCCCATTGTGTAAAAAAACACATCTTCTTTATCCCTTCATTGGTTGATGGGCATTTGGACTGTTTCCAAGATTTAGCTGTTGCAAGCTGTACCACTATAAACATGGGTGTGTATGTATTGCTATGGTGCGATGCTTTTAATTCTTTTGGGAATACCAAAAAGGGGAATAACTGGGTTGAATGAAACCTCTAATGCTAGTTTTTGAACAACCTCCACACTGATTTCCACAGGGGTCGCACCTATCCCGTGCCTGTATTAAGACTGCCCCAGTCTGTTGCAGAGAATTCCTAGAGACCCGCTCCTTTGAGCCCCAGTGAGTAGCCATCTGCTCCACACAGAGGCAGGGGCCGGCCTGCCAGGGGACGTAGATGTCTGTGTAGGTGTCTGCACCCTGATTCAGCCTCTTTGTTCCTGTGGCCCTCCGGCCATGGCCCATGTCTGTCCACTGCCCTCCAGAAGGATCGGGGAGCTGAGCTGTGAGAAACCATGCCGTGGATGGAGAAGAAGCAGGACCTGCTGCTGTGACAGGCACCCTCTCTGCTTCTCTCCCCCTTGCAGATGTTGTCCTGCGGGATTCCTGAGCTCTCTGACCTGGAGGACCTCAAGTATGTGTATGACGCCCTGAGGCCTCAGGACACAGAGGCGAATGCTACTACCTACTTCACTAGGTAACGCCTGGGATTCCCAGGCTGCCTGCTTGGCAGGAGCAGCTGGGGACGTGGGAAAGGCTTAGTACAGATGGTGGGGTCTGGAGATGGAAAGCTTGTCCTGACTTTGCCTCTGACCTGGTGAAATCATTTTGCTTCCCTCAGCCTCAGTTTCCCCTATGCATGTTGGTGTTAACCTTCATATACAAAGCTACTGTCATCTCTCTCTCAATTTTTTGAGATAGGATCTCTGTATGTAGCCCAGACTGGCCTCGAACAAACAGTAATCTTCCTGCCTCAGTTTCCTTTGAGCTGGGATTACAGGCTTGCACAAGTATGCCTGGTTCAAAGCTATTGTCATCTCTCATATCCTATTGCCAAAGATTTTGTTTACAGGGCAGTAAATAACACAGATTTTGTAATCATTTTTAGCCCTTTGGGTGAGACCCTTCTTCCTTCAAGGGCGCTCACCTTTGAACTGAAATTTTGGAGGCCAGGCCTGGTAGTGTACACTATAGACCCTGTACTTGGGAGGCTGAGCCAGGAGGATCACCGTGAGTTTGAGGCCAGCCTGGGATAAGGCCACTTTGAACTACATACTGAGACCTTGTCTGTGAATAATTTAATAAATCAGATCAAATCAAATCAAATCTCTGGATTGGTCAGTGCTTGGGAAGTTCCCATATACTGAATCTTTTTTAAAAATTAAACTTACTGGAACAATTTAGATATACATAATGATTGCACTCATCCTAAGGACCTGTACATGATGTATCTTTTTTTCCCCATTTCCCTCCCCTCCCTTCAACCTCTCTTCCTCTTTTTTTTTTTAACAAAGTTTGATTACTTTTTATCCTTTTTTTCTCATTTTTTCTGTTTCCTTCCTTTACCCCCCTCCAGTTCCCCTTTCCTTTTGAACAATATCTTCCTATTTCACAATATCTACTATAATTTTGCTTCTTATTTATGCTTTCAGTTTCTCACACCAGAGAGACAATACAATATTTACACATGTGTGTCTGATTTACTTCACTTAATAATATGGTCTCCAAGTGCATCCATTTAGCTATAAATATCTCAAGCTCATCATTCTTTATGGCTGAGTAGTACTCCATTATATAAAACACTCACATCCTTTTTTTACCTAGTCACTGGTTAATGGACATTTGGGCTGTTTCCAAGGTTAACTATTGCAAACTGTGCTGCTATAAACATGAGTGTGCATATATCGCTGTGGTATGATGCTTTTAATTCTTTTGGGAAGATACCCAGAAGGGGAATAGCTGGGTTGAATGGCACCTCCAGTCCTAGTTTTTTTGAGGACTCTCCACACTGATTTCCATACTGGTTGCACCAGTCTACACTCTCACCAACAGTGGAGAAGGGTTCCTTTTCCACCACAGCCCCACCAGCTTTTGTTATTGGTGGATTTCTTGATAATAGCCATTCTTTCTGGAGTGAGATGGAATCTCAGCTTTGTTCTAATTTGCATCTCTTGAATGACCAGTGATGTGAACTTCAGATGAGGCACAAATGCCATATACGAAACCTCAAATTCCCTTTGACAACACTGTTCAGCCATCTGTATGTTAAGCCCCCAGTGTCCACATCCCTCCTTTCTTTGCTTTGATTGCCTTTGGTTTAGATGGGCAGAAGAGGGACAGCAGGTCCCAGGATTCACAGGAACAAACTGCATAAGATGATCATGTGCCTGTTCTGTGAGGGTCTCAATTAGAACTCCTGGTTCATCTTGGGAGTGAAGGGAGATGACCTGGGATAGCACTGTCACAGCAGGGGATTTGTCTGTGGTTCCATCCTTTTCTTCCCGTCCAGGTTGATTGAGTCCAGCCTGGGCAGTGTAGCTACAAAGCTCAACTTCTTCATCCATAACCTGGCCCAGATGAAGTTCACAGGCTCTGATGACCGGCTGACTCTTTCCTTTGCCCCTCGAACTCACACTCTCAAGAGCTCTGGCCGCATCTTTGATGTTTTTCTCTGCCGTCACGAGAAAATCTTCCACCCCAACAAGGGCTATGTAAGTATCTTCTTTTCCTTGAGCCTCTCTTGCTCTCTCTCTCTTTTGGTACCGGGGATCAAACTCACCACTGCGCACTTGCAAGGCAGGTGCTTATGCCTCTGAGCTAAATCCCTGGCCCCTTCCTGCTCTCTCTTGACTCAGCTCACTGGGATTCTACTCCCGGAGTAGGCAGTGGTGCTCACTGAGTCTCCCGTGCTGGAGCACCTTTGGGCCACTGGCTTCTCCCTCCCCAACACCACCTGGGTAAAATCAGGGAGCAGAATCACATGGTGACTCCCTCCAGATCAAGGGTCCTACACAGTATACACTGGAGAGTTTTGCTCTCAGATTCCTGCAACTGCGCTGTTCACTGTGCATCGAGATCTCCACTGGGGATGCGCCTGCTCTGTCTTCTCAAAAGCTCTCCCCACTTCAGTACACACGCACTTCTGTTCCCTACCCCCCACTTCACGGGCCCTCAAGTCTGGCAGGCACGCTGTAAGATTTGGACTTTGCAGATATATGTGGTGGAGGTGAAGCGAGAGAATAGTCATGAAGCCACTTACATCCAGCGGACGTTTGAGGAGTTCCAGGAATTACACAACAAGCTGCGGCTGCTATTCCCTTCTTCCCTCTTGCCCAGGTAGCTTCTCCATGTACTCTCTGGTTGGCGGGGGTGGGTGGGAGTGGGGGGGGGTAGAAGGAGGGAGGGGGCTGGCCTGACCTCAGCTACACGGAGCCACCTCTTTAAAGACCTCCCTGCTTTACTTGGCCTGGCATTGATTTTGGTGACAAGTGCTCCCCCTGCTGGCCAAGATCTCCTAACATCCAAGCAGTCTAGATGTAGCCTTGCAAAGAAACTTGGACGCATCTGTCAGAAGGAAAACTGGCTGGGGCTAAAAAAGAGCTCTGGTTGAAGCTGGAAACCTTCCACAGTATTCAGCTTATCAAAGCGTTAAACCGGAACTGGGCATGATAGTGCACATTTGTAATACAGCTCAGGAGGCCGAGGTAGAAGGATTGAAAGTTCAAGGCCCGCCTGGGAAATTTAGCAAGAGTTTGTCCCCAAATAAAAAAAATAAATAAAAAGGGCTGGTGTGCTAGGCATGGCATAATCCCAGCTCTTGGAAGGCTGAAGCAAGAAGATCAATTGAGTTTGAAGCCAGCTTGGGCTACACAGTGAGTTCAGGGTCAGCCTGAACTCTATAACAAGAACTTGTATCAAAAATATAAACATAAATGAAAATAAGGCTGGAATATACTTAGTGGAAAAGCACTTGCCTGGCATGTATGAGGCTCTGGGTTCAATCTCCAATAGTGAAAGAAAAAGAAAAAAGGAACTATTTTTCAAATGGATAAACAAAGTGTGGTATATGCAGCACATACAACGGAATCTTACTGAACCTTAAAAGCGAAGGATAGTATGACTTGTAACTGTGTGAATGAACCTTAAAGATATTATGCTAAATGAAATAAGCCAATTATAGGATTCAACTTCTCTGAGTTATCTAGTGGAGTCAGCTTCATAGAGACAGATGGTTGAGGTATTATTGTTTTAATAGATGAGGAGTTCCAGCTTCAGAAGATGAAAAGAACTCTGGAGATAAGAGCTGGGCATGGTGGCACGTACTTGTAATCCCAGAACTTAGTGGACTGAGGCAGGATGGTCTCCATGAGTCAGAGGCCAGCCTGGTCTGCTTAGTAAAAGGCTGTCTCAAAACAAAACAATTCTGGAGATGCACGATGGTGAATAGTATAACATTGTGAATTTCTTAATGCTATTGGTGAGCTGCACACTTAAAAATCATTAAAATGGCCAATTTTATGTCTCGTATATTTTTCCACTTTTTTTTTCTTCTTTTCTTCTCTTGGCAGCACTGGGCGTTGAACCCAGGGCCTTTTTACTGAGCTATAATCCCCACCCCTTTTCATTTTTTCTTTTGAGACAGGACCTTGCTAAGTCACTAAGTTGCCCAGGCTGGCTTTGAATTTGTTACCCTTCTGCCTCAGCCTCGCAGAGTGCTGGGATTACAGGTGTGTGCCACTGTGCCCAGTTTTTCTACCACTGGAAAAAAAAATAAACTTTTTCAAGTGAATTCTTATACTGATGGGAGAAACAAGAGGCTCTAACGCCTGTCACAGTTATAAGGAGCCACAAGATTCGTTGGTTTGTCTGATCTGGGAATCTTAGAAGTGTGCGAGTGTGCCATGTGAGTGGGTGTGTGTGTGGTGAGAGTGTGTGGGGGTGAGTGTGTGGTGAGAGTGTGCAGTGTGAGTGTGGTTGTGAGTAGGCTGTGAGCATGCAGTGTGTGTGTGTGTGTGTGTGTGTGTGTGCGCGCGCGCGCGCGCGCATCAGACCTGGGCACAGACTGGGGAGCCCAGGAGGACTCGAGGGGCCTGGAAGGGAAACCACTGGGAGACGAGGGCCAGGTGACAGCAGATGCACAGGGACCGGCGAGGCCTGCGCCTCATTTCTGTCCCCTCTCCCTCCTTTCTGCCCACCTGCCCCACCAGCTTCCCAAGTCGCTTCGTGATCAGCCGTTCCCGGGGTGAGGCTGCGGCCGAGCGGCGCAGGGAGGAGCTGAATGGCTACATCTGGCACTTGACCCACGCAGTCCCTGAGGTGGCTGAGGTGGGTGGCTCCTCTTCCCACTGTTACTGCTGCAGGTGTGGGAAGTCAGGCAGGAGGGTCTGGAGCCAGCGCAGCTGGCAGGAGGGTGTGCTGGGGAGGGACCCTGTGGAGTGCGGGTCCCCTCACCAGGCCGCACATGCGCACACGGTGAACGTGCCCTTTAGGGCAGCCGGGAGCACCCACACAGAGGCCCCGAGTGGGGAGAGTGACCCGAGCCGAGGAAGGAGGGGCAGAGGAGCCTCCTAAAGGCAGGCTTTGTGAGCAGGTTGACGATGTGTCTGCCTAGACTATTTTTTAAATAAACGGCACTATAAAGGCCCTCATACGGTCTCCAGGAACCCTGTTACTCCAACTGCCGTCTGGCTTCCATTGCCATGTTTCCGGTTTGTCCACGTGCAAGCACACTTTCATTGTCCTGTAGTAGTCACAGCTTGCACTCGGTTCTATCTATATTCTGAGACTTCCTCCCTCTAGGATTCATAGTAAGCATATGCTAGAACGTTAAATAGCTGCACCAAATTAATGCACTGACTTTCAGTACAGTGTTCTGATTCTCTTGTTTCTGAAAGGCTTTTTTCCATTTTTCACCATATTAATGCTCAAGTGGATATTTTCACATATTTAGGTGGGTTTTTGTTTGGTTACAGTCTTTCTGTTTTGCTTTTCTTTCTTTCTTTTTTTTTTTTTTTGTTGCAAAGTCTTGCTTTGTAGCGCAGTCTGGCCTTGAACTCTATGTAGCCAGGCTGGCCTCAAAGTCGTAATGATCTTCCTGCCTCAGCCTCCCAAGTATTGGGATTACAGGTGTGTGCCACCATGCTTGACTGTTTTATTTTGTTCCGCCTGATTATTATTACTATTAATTTTTGTCTTTGTGAGACAGGGTCTCACTATGAAGTTTGGCCTGGCCTTGAGCTTATGCTGCTGCCAAGGCTGTTCTTGAACTCACAGTAATTCTCCTGCCTCAGCTTCCCGAGTGCTGGGATCACAGGTGTTTACCACTATATACAGCTCCCCGTCCTGAGCAGGATTCAAGCTCTTTGTCCCCGCTGGCTCAGGCATCCTCTATGGGGGAATGAGGTGTATGTGCTAATGAGGGAGGCAGAAGTCAAAAAGAACACACTGCTTTTGGCCTGAAACAACCAAGTTCTATTGTTTCCTTTTAAAAATAGTATGAAAACCTTAAAGCATAAAGAAAAGCAGAGAAACAGATAAATTAGTGTCAATATACCTACTGCCACTTGCCAGAGTATAGCTCAGTGGCATAGCTCCTGCCTGGGAAGTGCAAGGTCCTGAGTTCAATTCCTGGTACCAAAAAACAAACAAACAAAAAACCTATATATATAGATAAAACAAAAAATCTATATATATATATCTATATATATAGATATATATATATATGAAAAAACTAGTTAAGGTAGATATACTGCTGATTTCTGTGAGGTCACTAAAGAGAAAGATTTGTGCTGGTACCATTTAGACAATTGAATGCAGATGTCCTGGGCTGGGTGAATGATTTGGGGATGGCAACGCACAATGTATGTACCATTGTTGTCCCCTGATTGATGTGTTTTGAAATTTTGTTTTAGTTTTTTTTTTCTCCTTGAAATAAAATGGATTTGAAAAAAATGATAACTACTACCCTACAGTTAATATTTTCCCATATTAGCTTCATTTATTTTTATGAAGTATTTTAAAACAAATTAGAGAGATGATATTGCACCCTTACCTCAGAGGCATCTCTGAAAAATAACGTATTCTGATATAACTGCAGCATCGTCACATCATTCCACACGCAGTCCGCTTCCAAAATGTCCCACATTTTTTTTACGCTTGGTTTGATTGTGCCTTCCCCCAAATAGAAGGACGCGTATTTGGTTTTCTGTATCCTAAACCCTTCGTCTGGAGCCATCCTCTCTCCTGTTGCTGTCCTCCTGAAGAAGGGCCTGTGTTCTGATTTCGTTCCAGTGCGACTTGGTGTATACCTTCTTCCACCCCCTCCCCCGGGACGAGAAGGCTGCAGGCACCAGCCCAGCCCCGAAGTCCTCAGGTACAGTGCCTTCCCCGCGAGGCCCCTGCCAGCCCCTCTGCGCCTCCGAGGGCTCACTCTCCTGCCCTGGTCTTCCCAGTGCTTTTTCCTTGCTGTCTCCTGTCCCTTTTCTCGTGGCCATGGAATCTGCTTCTTTACTCAGGCTGTGGGACTGCAGCTCCTCGGCCCAGGTCCCCAGAGGGTGTACACCTCAGCTTGGATAAACCTCTCCCAACCCAACTCTAAATCATAGCCAGACTCTGCTTAGGTAGAGCCCATGGAACCCAGGAACCCAACTTGGAGAGACCAGGGTAGGGGCTTCAGAGAGAAAGCAGAAACCCCAGAAACCTGCCTGGCACCAGTCAGGGGCACCGTGGGCCTGTTGACCTTTCTCATTTTCCTTTGTTCCTACAGATGGCACCTGGGCCCGGCCCGTGGGGCAGGTGGGAGGAGAGGTGAAGCTGTCTATCTCCTACAAAAACAACAAACTCTTCATCATGGTGATGTACATCCGCGGCCTGGTAAGTGTGCACACAGCCTTCGTTTATCTCTTTAACTGGTATGTTTGGAGTGACCAGAGCTTTCCTGCTGCAGTGTCAGCCAAATTAGCACTAGGATTGAACGAGCCAGGCCTGTGTTCTGGCCACGCAGTTCAAGACCTGGTGTCGGGCCTGCTAGCCGTGGGCTTTGGCAGTGTCCTCCTCATGAGGAGAGTAGCATTGGTACCAAACTTGTAGGTTTGCCTCAGGGTTAAATGAGATGAAGCATGGCAAGCACTCAATCCACTACTGTGATTATGGTGACAGAGTGATCATTGTCACCTCGTTATGGTGATAAGCAGCCATTTGATATCCTTTCTGCTTAATCATGCGGTATTTACTGGCTACATTTTTAGTACAGAATATGAGAACATTATGAATAGAAGAGGGGGGAAATTGCATAGAATACAAGAGGTGATCAAAACACGTGAATGTTCAAATTTTAAAAAATTTATTACAGTATGGAATGGGAGGGGTATTGGAGGAAGTAAACAGCATTAAGATCTGATAAGTACATAGAGCCAACTCCATGATGGACATGCTCATTATATATTCCAAACATGCACTAATAAAAATGTTTTTAAAATGTATTATTACAGTAAAAATCACATTGCCACTAATTCCCCTGCACTTCAGACTTTCTCTTTGCATCATTCTTGCCACTTTCTAAAGCAGTTCTGGAAGTCTTCTTTCATGAGTGTCTTTATAAGGTGTTATCGAAAATTCAGCGAATGCTTCTGCTTCCCCATTCAGCGGGAAGGCAGGCTTGTAAAAACATTACAGTGTGTCCTCACCCACCTTATTCACCAGACCTGGCACCACGTGACTTCTGGCTCTTCCATAAAGGCAAAATAGCTTTGAAAATAAACATCTTGGATTCAGGACATCAACACAGGCACAGTGTTACAACCAAAGACATGAAAGAGGACAGAGCTGCTTCGGAAAATGGCATGTCGTATGTGTGTTCCATGTGAAGAGGAGGATTTGGAAGGGAAATTGTGGCAATGTGCCTTTTACTGTAATAAATTTTTAAAATTTAAACATTCATTGAAAAGCTGAGCACAGTGGTGCACACCTGTAATCCCAGGACATGGGAGGCTGAGGCAGGAGCATTTCTATTGAGTTTGAGCCAGCCTGGGCTGCAAAGTGAGTTCAAGTGCAGCCTGAACTACATAGCAAAACCTTGTTTCAAAAAATACAAAATACAAACAAAACCAGAAAACACTCACTCACTAGTGTTTTTGGTTATCCTGCACCCTTGTCCTGTGCTGCATGTCTGGCTACAGGCAGAAATGAAACCAAATCCTGTCCTCAGGAAGCACACATCCTAGCTGGAAAAGGGAAACAAATATACAAACTGGATGGCCCAGAAGGTGGTGGGCAGAGCGGGGTGAGAAAGTGGAGAGGGGGTCTAGGATGGCAGTTTGCAGAGTGGTGAAGGAGGGCCTCAGGAGGAAGAGGTGTCTTCTCAAAGAGCGAAGGGGAGGGAAGGCAGAGAGGAGCATGTGATGCAGAAGCCCTAAGTCACAGCTACTGGGCCTTGCTGGGAAGTGCAGGCCCCGGGCTGGAGCAGATGGAGTGAGGGTGGGAAGGGCCCAGTGGGCCGGAGCCTGGAAGCCATCAGAGGACTCTGCCTCTTCCCTCAATGAGATAGGTGGGAGAAGAGAAGAGACAGGAGGGAAAGAGGAAATAAGAAAGTTAAAATGTGTTCATATACTCACTTCTCACCGTGAATGTAATCGTTGTGTATCACAGCCATATTAATAAAACCCTTTTAGCCGGCATGGTAGCACACATCTGTAATCCCAGCACTTGGGAAGCTGAAGCAGGAGGATCACCACAAGTCTGAAGCTAGCCCTGGCTCCATAGTGAGTTCAAGGCCAGAGTGCACTACATAATGAGACCCTGTCTCCAAAAAAAAAATGTTTTTAAGAGATAAGTGAGAATTGTTGGAGGGCTTTGGGCAGAGATATGGCATGATCTGCTTCAGTTTTAAAAGCCAGGGCCCCTTGGGTGTAGCACAGTGGTACAGCACGTGTACGGTACTGGGTTCAATCCCCATTATGGGAAAGAGGAGTCAAACCAAGTGAGTCACTCGTCAGCTGACCTTGAGCAAGGAAGCAACATGACCCAACTCACGTCTCCTTCATGGAAGAGCTAAATAGACCAAATGACAAAACAGCACAGCAAGGTGATGCTTGGGGAGGACACGATGGCTCACTCCAGAGAGACCACCTGGGGCTGGGGATGTAGCTCAGTGACACAGGCACCAGTCCAGCAAGTGTGAGATCGTGAGTTCGATCCCCAGTACCAAAACAAAAAAGAGACCACCTTATGGGCTGCCTCAGACATTTAGATAAAAAGAATGTGTTTCCAAAAGTTCAACCAAAAAAACCAACAACAATGAAATATATGCTTCATATAATAGGCAACTGACAGTTTTTATTTGTCTTTTTCTTATACTGAGGATTGAACCCAGGGTCTTTGCACTGAGCTACATCCCCGACCCTATTTTAAAACAACATTTGCTTTCAAACAGAAGATAGAGGAGATCCCTCATATTTGCTATATTGCATAGAGTCATCTTCTCAAGAGATGCTTAGAACCTGACCCTATTTTGTAGTTTTTATTCTGAGACAAGGTCTCATTAAGTTGCCCAGGCTGGGTATGAATGAAGTTGATTCTCCTGGCTTGGCCCCCCCACAATGCTGGGATTACAATGCTTTAATAGGGTCCCTAACATGATCATAATAAATATTTTCTTTTATCAGAATGGAGTGAGCTGGGAAGCAGACAGGTGGTATGCCCTGCCAGAAACCAGAGTGGGAGAGGAATGGAGGTCAGGAATGAGGTTGAAGAGACAGATAAAAATCTTCAGCTGGTCATGATGGTGCACCTCTGTAATCACACTCTGGGAGGCTGAGGCAGGAGGATACAAATTCCATCCCAGCCTAGCCCAGACAACTTAATGACTTACTAAGATCCTATCTCAAAATAAAAAACAAAGAGGGCTGGAGATGTAAGTCTGTTGTAAAGGCCCTGCATTCCCAGTACTGAAAAAAAAGAAGCTTTTACCTTTTTGTTGTTTTTGTTGTTGTAGCAACTGCTTCAGGATGGGAATGACCCTGACCCCTATGTGAAGATTTACCTCCTTCCTGACCCTCAGAAAACCACAAAGCGGAAAACCAAAGTGGCCCGGAAAACCTGCAACCCTACCTACAATGAGATGGTGTGTGGGGAAATGGTGGCTTGGGGCAGTGAGGCAGGGCATGGCAGACTATGCCTGTTCTGTTAAATAAGGTTGTATTCGTTACTCTGGGAGGCTGACACAGGAGGATCGTAAGTGTGAGCCCAGCCTGGGCAACTTAGGCAGACCTGCCTCAAAATAAAATGATATAACAGGGCTGAGGATACAGCTCCGTGTGGAGGTTGTGCGGTCCATCTCCAGTGTGACATGCATAGATCATATGTACAGGTTGTATTGTCTCAGAAGGCAGGAGAGGGTGGACTGCAGGAAGCCCAGCACGCTTCCTGACTTGGTGGTTGTGTAACTACTGTCATATTGCAGTGGCAGCTCCAGTAGCTGTGACATGGACTTTAGAATTAACCTGTAAAGCTAAAGCTATTTATTTGCTGTCCCTTTATATAAAAAGCTTCCTTTTTAAAAAATATAGTTTAGGCAGGTCTTGGACTCGCTGCGATCCTCTTGCCTCAGCCTCCTGAGTGCTAGCACGCACCCCCACACCTGCTTTCTGATCCTTGGCATTAGGATGGCCCAGTGGGCCGGGGGGCCTTTACTGTGGGAAGGAGGAGCCTGCTGGCCCTGTCCTGCAGGTGAGCAGCGGCCCTCATGAAAGTCCCTGACTTGCTTGGACTCAGACTTCCCTCGGATTCTCTGCGGAGCTGTGCTCTTGGGCTCTGCAGGGTGCGGGAGACACAGTGGCTTTAGCCTCAGCTAGCTCAATCCACTTGGGACCTGAGCATTTCCTTCCCACGCTCACGCTTCCTTCTGTCCCCAATGTCTGGTTTGCAGTTGGTGTATGATGGGATCCCCAAGGGGGACCTGCAGCAGCGGGAGCTGCAGCTGAGCGTGCTGAGTGAGCAAGGATTCTGGGAGAACGTGCTCCTCGGGGAGGTGCACATCCGCCTGCGGGAGCTGGACCTGGCCCAGGAGAAGACTGGCTGGTTTGCCCTCGGGTCTCGAAGCCATGGGACCTTGTGAGCCCAGCAGAGCCACGGCCCGGGACCTCCGGCTGGAGGAGCTCCAGGAGACCACTCTCCGCTTCTTAACTCTTTCTCCTGGGGAATAGGCAGAGCCATTGCTCAGCGGGTCTCCCCTGGATCTGTTGACCCGGCCCCCCGTGACTGGGAGCAGGGAATCGGGTGCTCTCAGATGCGCCTTCCTCTGCAGGCTGGACTTGGGTTGTTGTGCTGCGCAGCCTCTCGGAAGCTGTGAGGTTGCAGCAAGTTTTAAGTTTACCTTGTGTCAAGGGAGCAATGCCTGGTTTAGGGTGTGTGTGGGGCGGGTTGTGTGAGGTAGCAGCGGAGGGGAGGGCGGGTGGATATCTTTATTTTTATTTTTAAAAAATGAAATAGTAATGTTGTCCTAGATAGGACAGGAAGCCTTGCAAGAAGGGACATACATATGCCTCAGAAGGCACGAGAGGAAGAGTGTTTGGACTTTTTATATGATTAAGGTTCTTATTGGACTTTTCCCTATGTGTTCAGTTTGGTTCAGTTTGGTTTTCTAGCTATAGGAATGATTTGGGGAGGGGCCTGGTGGGTCCCCTGGCCCAGCCTGCCCTCTTTTAGAGCAGGGCAGGGTGGTAATGTGGGAGGGCCATCTGGGCTGCACTGAGGCCTGTGCTGGACAGAAGCCTGCGCTGGGCCTTTCTGATTTTGCCTCCAAAGGAGAGCAACATAATACCTACATGTGTAAGGAAGGGCCTTCTGTATTGGGGTTCCGCCAAGGACCAGTAATCAGGGACCCATGCTCTTTAGGGGCAAGTTTTTCCTCTCATTTCTCCCTACTTGGTTAGGATTTGGCCTGAATACTGTCTCCTCCTCCCACCCTCTGTCCTCTCAGCCCTTCTGTGGGCCATCCCGACCCTGCCACTACGCTGGGGGTGCTTCCCCATAGGCCTCTCTCTTCATTGATTTTTTTTTTCCCCGTGGGACAAAATGCTGCCCAGTCCTCAGATGTAGTTTCATCCAAGGGCATTGGGCCTTGGGCATCTAGGAGGCAGATGCCAGCATGGCTGCCAGCCACATCATTTCTGCAAAGCATTCCCCTCTCCCTCCACTTCTTTCTGTTATGCTGCTTCTCTTCCAAACACCTTTTCTGTCACACTTTTTCTAAGGATTTCCCTCATTCTGTGGGGCCATGAACCTATTTGGAGTCAAAGGGATGCCCAGTCAGAAGCAAGGGGATGGGGTGGAGGAATCCACCGTGCTGATGTTTTCCCCAGGGATTTTCCTTGGCTGGGGGGAGGCTACATTGGCGAGGTGACCCCCCATACACACACCCCAGCTGAGCTCAGGAGCTGGGAGACTCAGGGGCCCTTATTACTGCAGACTCTATTCTCTGCCAGGTGGATTTCAAATTTGCTTTTGCATTTTTCTCCAGAGGGCTGTCTTCACAAAAAAAGGGACAGACTTTAAATTTGATTGTAACTTTTTAAACCTGATGTGTCCTATGATTGGGGATAGAAACAGCCTGTAATCTTCTCTCGCTAGCTTCCTCCCCAGTTCCAAGGGTCAGAAATCCCTTTTTTTGCTGACTCATTCCACTGCTGGGGTAAGAAACTCCGTTCATTGATGTCACAGAGCAGCAAAGAAGTTTAAATTTTTCTTTTACATGAAAAATGCCAAGGGTAAAGCTGGCTGCTGAGGGCAGGGGCTGGGGGAACAGGGAGAGTGTAGAACTTTTCCAGATATATGGACCATAGATGTGTTACTGGCTTTTGGCCTGTAGCTCATTGAATTTTGACCCTCTATGCCCTTGAGTTGAAGAGGTCTGTACTGTACCCACTTTAAAACTCCTTGTATCTTCTACTTTCTCTGGAATTGTATTTTCTAATAAATGATATCTGCAGGAGAAAACTACCATTTTTTAAAAAGATTGGTTGATGTGTAAATGTTTAGATGAAAGCGTCTGATGTACAAGATGAAAAATAAAAGTAACAGTGGTTTTATGAGTGGTAATGTTGATATGCCGGGGTCCCCGCAGTAGGCATTTTTACATTTGCAAACTGAATGTATGGGGCTACAACTTCAGCAGGTGGATGTGATTATCCTGTTCTTCAGACAGGAAACTGAGGCTCAGAGGGGTTGAGTAATTTGCCCATGGCCCAGAGCCAGTCAGTCTTGAAACCGGAGTTTGAACCCAGGTTTGTTTGATTCCAATCATTATGCTACCTCTCTTGGGCAACATGCACTACAACCCCTTACACTGGTATCATGTTGATAGTTTTCAAAGTGCTTTAATATCCATGTCACTTTTTTCCCATTACAATAGGAGGAGAGCTGTAAGTTGATACAGCTCAGTTCCATAAACATTTGGGGGGAGGGTACCGGGGATCGAACTCATGACTTTGCATTTGCCAGGCAGGTGCTTATGCCGCTGAGCTAAATCCCCAGCCCTCCATAAACATTTATTGAATGTACTGATGCTACCTAGAGGTGAGCCGCCTTTCACAAAGCATAGAGGCAGCTTCCAGAATTGTGCACTGTGGTCCTGTACCAGGCATCTGATTATGGGTTGCTAAAGTTAAGACAGCTGGGTGCAACGGTGTGATGGATCCCAGCCTGTGATCCCAGTGATCTGGGGAGGCTGAGGCAGAATGGCAAGTTCAAGGCCAGCCTGGGCAATTTAGTAAGACCCTGTCTCAAAATAAAATTGAAAAAGGTCTAGGAGTGTAGCTCAGTGGTTGAGTTTTTGCCTAGTATGCGCAAGGCTCTGGGTTCAATCTCCAGGACTAAAGAAATGAGACAATGCTCTGCATTTTAGAAATTTTCTGCCTGATATTTATTTAAGCAACCGCATTTTGTAAGAGAAAAACTGATCCTTGAGGCACCTGGCAGCTACCAAGCTGTTGGAATGGTAGCCCAGAAGTGAACCCCCTTGTTCAAGGATTTTACCTGGAAGTTTAAAAGTCTTCAGTTGGGAGTCATATATATTTCACGTTGGGGAAGTTTGTAGGGCTGTCAAAGGGTTTTTCAGCAAGTAAGTAAGCAGTGGCACCTGCTGTATTTCAGAGTGGTTCTGAAGTGTCACTGACTGGCCAAGTCTCCAAGGACCTTTTAAAAGTTAGAACTTGAGTCTGGCAAGAGACTTAGGTCAGGCTATTTCTTGGCCAAATGGGGTAGAAATCTGAACCTCCAGAGGGAGTAGGGATGAGAGAACTGGGGAGTTAGGAAGGGGGTGCCCAGGGAGAACAGAAACACAAGAAGCCCAAGAGGCTGGGTTTGCAAATTCAAAGTAGTAGCAAAAATGAAGTTACCCAACTTGCTGGGATTCATGGGGTGGTTGGGGGGAGAATATGCTGAATTTGAAAGGTCAAAAATGAGGCAGCATTCGAAGTGGAGAGGTGATCTGGGAGTGGACTTTTCTGAGGATTCGGAAACTACCCAGTGTCAGGCACTGCGGCTGCTGAGTGAGAGAGGTGTGGATCGATCCTGAAGGATCTCAGGCAGCCATGGGAACAGCTCCCTCCCCCTCTCTGCAGCTTGCACATTCCACAGATTCAGCCAACAGTGGAAAATATCTGCCGAAAGAATTTATAAAATTGCACTGAACATGCGCAGGCTTTCCCCCTCTGTCATTCCCTAAACTATGATGATAACTGTTTACATCCATTTCTACTGTGTTACACATTGTAAGCTAGAGATGACTGAAGTATGCAGGAGGAAGAGTAGCTTATACACAAATACTGTACCATTTTAAAGAAGGGATTTGAGCATTTGTGGGTTTTGGTATCTGCAAAGGATCCTAGGACCAATATTGAAGAATAGCTGCAATTACAATAAAGTCTGGCATAGACAGGGTGGATGGGGAAAGGGCTTCACAGAGGAGATACTTAAACTGAGTTTTAAAGTCAATCAGAGTGGTGGTGTACTGTGGTGGTGCACACCTGTAGTCCTAGCACTTGGGAGGCTGAGGCAGGAGGATTGCTACAAGTTTGAGGCTAGACTAACAGTGAGTTCGAGGCCAGTCTGAACTACGTAGTGAGACCTTACTTCAAAAATTAAAATTAAAAAAATAAAACAGAGCTGGGCATGGTGGCACAAATCTGTAATTCCAGCACTCAGAAGGAAGAGGCAGGAGGATTGCTGTAGTTTGAGGCCAGCCCGAGCTACACAGTGATACCCTGTCCCCAAAACTACCCCTCCCCCCAAAAAACAATGAAAAGTCAGTCAGAACTCCCAATTTTATTCACAGTGTGGTGGGGATGCCATTATGGGTATTGTTTTGGTTTGGTTTTAAAAGACAGGCATCTGTGTAGCCCAGATTGGCCTGAAACTTACAGTGTTCCTTCCCCAGGGCTGGGATTACGGATTGTACCGTGGTGCCCACTCACCATGGGGTTTTGGGAAAGGGACTATGATACTCTGATTCATGATTTACAGGATCATCCTGGGGTTTGTAGCTTAGTGTGAGAGTGCTTGCCTGGAGCGCATGAGACCCTAGGTTCAATGCAGGCTACTGCACAAAGGGTCGGGCGTTGGGGTGGGACTGGGAGTTTACCTCAGAGCCTGAGCTTTTGCCCAGTAGGCAGGAGGCCCTGAGTACAGTCCTGTAGAAGGAAAGGTGTCTGAGATGTCACCTGGCGGTGAGGAGCTGAGGAGATTCAGTTACAGGCCTCTTCTAGTTTCTGGATGTGTGTTGTCAGTTTTGATGTCCCATGGCTCACAGACACGGCACCCTGATCTTGGCTTCACACTCATGCGGATTCTTCCTGTGCGTGCACGTGGTCTCATTCTGCTTTTGTACAAGAACACAGTCCTGCTGGATTAGGGCCTGTCCTGAAGACCTCACTTAAACTTGGTCATCTGTAAAGAACCTACAGGAATTCAAAGTCAGGCCCCATTCATAAGTACTGGGATTTTGGGCCTCAGCATCTTTTGGGGAGCATAATTTAAGAGTCTGGAGACAGCAGAATTTCTGGAGGCCTTGGCAAGGGTTGTATGCACAGGCGCTGGGAGTGAAAGCCACTCTGGAGAAGGTTGGAGAGAAAACAGGAGACAGTAGAGATCATGAGCAAATCAAGAAATCCAGCTGTGACGGCTTAGGAACTTGGAGGGGTGTGAAACTTGGAGGGATGTTTAAGACAGGTGATATTAAACTACGTGAATGTAAATGACTGTTAGAGAGACACTGGTCTGCTATAGGACAGAAGGGATAACAGAGGCAGGATTCCTTAAGTAGAAAGCAAGGGCTGGGATTGTGGGGGGCACATGGGCGGTAGAGTATGTGGCTTGAGATGCAGGTGGATTTCGTGGGGGAAAGATGAGGTGGTTTCAGTTTGGATCTGTTTCCTCAATGAAGTAAGAGGTGGGAGTCTAAGCTGAGAATGTATTTTATGGAGGATGCTAGAAATTTGGAGGAAGAATCACTGTGAAGCAGTCTCAGAGTGTGGGAGAAGCAGAGGTGCCCTGGAACTGACACGGGAGTGCCTGGCACTGATGAGGTCTGTCAGTGATCACAGTGTGACACGAGGTGATGGGCAGACCTGAGGGACTAGTACTGAGCAGTTGCATGAGTTGGGGGCCGAGTGGGCGGCTCCGTTTAACTCGGGTTGGAATTTGGCCAGAGAAGAATGTTAGAGGAGCAGAGAGGTCTTTGTAAGGGGATGATTCTAATACTGGGTCAAGGAAGGAAGAAGGAGGTGATGAGTCACAAAAGATATGGTCATGGTAATGGTATGTGGTCTCTGAGTGGTTGAGGAGCTGAAAGGGGACATCCAGCAGTGAGCTGGAAAGGCAGGAGGCAGTAGTCAGGGTGTGGGATAGTTGGACATCAGATCTGAGAAGCAGTGCACATACTAGTTAAAAGCTATGTACTTTTTACCTCAGGCCTGGCACAATGTTTCTAAATACAATGAACTGCAGTTTTAATTATCTGCTGCCAAAGTGCCAGTCAGGTTGCCAATCCAAGGATTCCTTGTCTTCCCCAGCTTGCACATAGCCATGGCAACGCACTGTTAGCTCTGTGCACAGAGTCGTGCTCCCTCCACTCCTAGCTTTGCAGGCTGCAGTAGCTGACGCACACTTTATCCACAGCTGAGACTGACCAGCAAAGTCCCAGATTCTCAGAGCTGCAAATGCTTCATTGTTTTCCCTCTAGAACTTTTTTTTTCTGAGACAAGGTCTCGCTGTGTAGTTTGGGCTGGCCTCGAACTCACAGCATCCTCCTGCCTCAGCCTCCCCAAGTGCTGGGATTACAGGTGTGCGTCACCACACCTGGCATCTAAAGCAACTTCTTTTTTGTTTTTTTTTTGGTACCGGGGATTGAACTCACGACCTAGTGCTTGCCAGGCAGGCGCTCATGTCGCTGAGCTAAAGCCCCGGCCTAAAGCAACTTCTAAGGTAGTTGAATAAAAACTACATCTGGTGATTAGATGGGACAAGGTAACACATCCAAGAAAGTTTTAAAAAATTGCCTTGAGGGGCATGTGGTATCACTTAGTGAAAAAGCTGAGTGGAATGCAACAGGTTTGGCAATAAAGAAGCTGCTATTATTTTAAAATATTACTCTTCCATTCACTCAACAATTATTATTGTTGTTGTTATTATTTGGTACTGAGGATTGAACCCTGAGCCTCACACATGCTAGGCAGAAATCTATCACTGAGCTACACCCCCCAGAGCTTTTATTTTGTATTTTGAGATAGGACCTAGCTAAATTGCCTGGGCCAGCCTTGAATTTTCAGTCCTTCTGTCTCAGGCTCCTGAGTAGCTGAAATTACAGGCGTGTGTTTAACCAGACAACTACTGGGAACCTATTTTATGTAACATACTATGTCAGTCGTTTTTTAATGTTTTTAGTCTTGGAACCCCTTTTACATTTAAAAATTGAAGATGCCCCAAGTTTTTGTTTTTGCAGATTATATCTCTTGATATTTACTATTTTAGAACTGAAAGCTGAGGAATTAAATGATATTTACTTTACATATTAATATAAATAACTTTTTTTTTTTGAGGCAGGGTCTCAATATGTAGTTCTGGCTGACCTTGAACTCACAGTTATTTTGCCTCAGCCTCCTGAGTGCTGGAATTACAAACGTGTGCTACCACGTCTAGCTACTTTTTTTTTTTTTTTGTCTTTTTGAGACAGGATTTCACTATGCAGTTCAGGCTGACCTTGAACTCACTTTGTAGCCCAGCTGGTCTTGAACTTGCAATGATCCCCTTGCCTCCGCCTACATTTTTTAAATAAATAAAAAATTGATTTTTTGAAACAGAAAAGGTTCATTGAGAGTGGCATGCAGGTGGTACACGCCTGTAATTCCAGCACTTGGGAGACTGAGGCAGGAAGATCACTCTGAGTTTGAGGCCAGCCTACACTACAAGGTTATCCTGAACTACAAGAAACCCTATCTAAAACAACAAGAGGCTGGGGGTTTAGCTCAGTGGCATAAGCACCTAACTGGCGAGCACAAGATTGTGAGTTCCATTCCCAGTACCATTAAAAAAAAAAAGTCCCAGAAGTCTTTTTTTTTTTTTTTTTTTTTTTGGTACTGGGGATCAAACTCATGACCTCATGCTTGCCAGGCAGTTGCTTATGCCACTGAACTAAATCCCTAGCCCTAGTCTCAAAAGTCTTTGTGTCTGGCTTAATATAAACTAGTGGGAATCTTGTTATCTAGTTGCTTTTACATTCAATTTCTTGTGAGATCACATACCAAGTGTCCTGTAGAAGACTTCATTACACACTCATTAGAAAATGAATGTGGAGATGAAATAGCCCAATATAATTATGCATGTCTGTAGTCCCAGGCATGGCAAATTTGGGCCAATTTGACCCAGCCTGAACAACTCAGTGAGTTTTTGTTTTAAAACAAAATGAAAAGGCCTAGGGATGCAGCTCAGTGGTCGAGTACTTGTCTAGCATGCATGAGAGAGGAAAGAAAACAAAAGCTCAGAATTTTCATGAAAGTATGTCTTACTTTTACTGTAAGGATCCTCCGGTGTAGTTTCAAAAGAAGAGCCTCAGAGCTGGGTGTGGTGGTACACAACTTGTAATCCTAGCACTTGGGAAGCTGAAGCAGGAGGATCCAGGCGATTTTGAGGCCAGTCTGCGCTACATAGTGAATTCAAGGCCAGCCTGAACTACATAGTGAAATCCTGTCTCAAACAAACAAACAAGGAGCCTCAAGGATGCCTGTGCTACATATTTAGGACCCAGCCCTTGGGAGCTCAGGGAGCAGCAGGAGCAAACATCGACAGAGATACATCCTCAAGTGGTAGAAGAGCTCACTGAATTCCAATCAGGAAGGGCAGCCCAGGTTCCAAGCCTACAGTAACATCTGAGTTGGATCTTGAAGCATGAGTACCTCAATAACACAAAAAAGTGCTGATTTTCCTGGTATGAAACCAGGAGCGCTCAGCCCAGTGTTCCTGAGTGCAACATGCATGAAGAGAAGCAAAGAAGTGGGGTAAGAGGCGGAAGAGCATCGTGGGAGGACCGGCTGAATAGAGCCTTTATTCTGCAGACTGTGGGAAGCAAGAGAAGGCTGTAAAACAGAATAGCACAGCTAACAACTAATGTTTACACCCCTGTGCTATCTGGGGCTGGCACCTAGTTCTCTGTCCAGCCCACTGAAAGAAGACCTACAGTGTCAGTCCCACTTTACAATAAAAGTAACTATGTGCCAGTCATGATGTAGTGGCGGCACATATACAGCACTGAAGAGGCTGAAGCAGGAACACATTGAATTCCAGGTCTGCCTCAACTGCCTACTAGACCGTCTCAAACAAAAAACCCTGAACCGATAACTTCTCATAATTAATTTGCATACTGAATCTCCTTTACCATGGAAACTATTAATATTTTTTTTTAGTTTGTAGGATTGAGAACATAGGTATTTCCAGATATGCATAATAAGATAGTAAGGGATAAGCAGTACAAATGCAGGACCTCCTGGTTTCCTAAAAAAGAGTTTTCCCTGAACAGGCCCAGGAGGAGCAGCTGGCTTCCCCTCTGCCCTCAAAGAGTCTTCCGCATCCATGGTTCTCATTAAATACCTTCTGTCCTTGTCATTTGACTGTGGAGCGATTGATTAAAATGGTTTAGCAGAAGTAACACCAAACTCACAAGAATCAAATAGCCAATTATTTTTCCTAAGGATAATGGTCACCTGTGCTTCTGTCACTGGTTGTCTGGCCCTGTGATTCTGGTTGCTCAAGAAGTAAATATGGGGGCTGGGGATTTAGCTCAGTGGAATAAGTGCCTGCTTGGCAAACGTGACGTCATGAGTTCGATCCCCAGCACCAAAAAAAAAAAAAAAAAAAAAGTAAATATGAGTTAAAAAAGTGTTGCCTGCTGGGAAAAGCAGAAAAGACAGTGTATAGTGTGGGGAACTAACACTTTTGTGACTTGGGTTCACCCCCGCAAAATTATAGTCTTATTAAGGAGACACCATCTGAATTTTCATTTCTATGGGGCACATATGTCAGTTGATGGTCCAAAGACCTCAAGCCTCCATCCCAGGCAACGCTAAATAGTACTTTATAGTAAATATAATTTAGAAATTACTGTTTAGTAATTTCTAAGGTGGAAGCCACAGGAACGCATAATTCGTTTCTCATTTTTTCAGTTTTATTATTCACTTTAGATGATTTTTGTTTTAATATCAAACAGTTACACAGCATTACACAGCTCGTTTTTACACATATCTCAGCTAGACGGCCTACTTAGCATTCAACGACATTGCAACGTCGATATATAAACCTAAAATAAGCATATACACTTCCTGTGTATCCCGCCCCTAAAAACACAGGAGAAAAATGCTCAAATTACCTTGACACCCTCCCACCGTTCCAGGCCCTTCCCTTTGGCCCAGAGGGCCCGGGGTTCGGTCTCCTAGGAGACCACATTTAATTTCTCGCGCATGCGCATAGCCTAGGTCTGGCTGATGCAACGTTCTGCGAGCGAGCCGCCCACGGGGAGTAAGGAAGCCGACAGGGACCTCTGGTAAAGCAATTGGCTGCCACGCGGAAGTGTGAGGAAAGACCCGCCCCACAGGGCTTTGCGAAATATGTTGTGTTGCGCCCTGCTGGTGGCGCAGACTCCCGCCGTCCTTGGCTCATCCGGTAGCTCTAGAGTTGTACGCCCTCGGAGCCTACTCTGCGGCCATTTTGGACTTCGCTTCCACCCTCACTGCTTCCATCTACCCAGCCTTCTCTGCCCCGCGCTGTTTCGGGCCTGGTAACGGTCGGTATCTCTGGGAAAGTGGCCGCCGCCGCCGCGGGAGGGCTTCTGTAAATGTTGGAGAGGTCTCACACGAACTAGGACGCCTCCTCTTCCAGGATGGCTGTCGCCTCGGCCGCCGCCTCCAGCGCTAACCTCTCGGTTTTATGGTCCGCCGCTCGCTGCCGACGCCACTGCCCTGTGTGGCTCTCTCACAGGCGTAGGAATCTGCCTAGAGCACCGACTCCGCCGCTGGGTAAGGCCTGGACTGTGTAGGCCTCCCTCTCCGAGTGCCGTCAGACCTGCCCGAGAGACTGCCTAGAAGCCGGACATGGAGCCAGGGACCCAGGCTTCCCGGAAAGGCGCCGCCCCTCGGGCGGGCCCCTGGTTCCGGCTTCCCCTCTTCCCCTGGCGCTCGCGAGCGGGTGCTTCCCACTTCTCGGCGCCTGTTCCGGAGCACAGGGGGGACCCCACACTGCTTTCTTCTGCCAGGCCCGAGGCTCCGACCAGCTCCTGGGCGAAGTTCCTTTCCCAGCTCCTCGCCCCGCTCCCCAGCTTGCTGCAGAAGCTGCTGACGTGGAGCCAGCTGTTTGGTGGCTTGATTCCGACCAGATGGCTCGATTTCGCTGGAGGCTACAGCCTCCTAAGAGCCTTAAGGGGACGAGAGGACGCAGCTGCCCCCACTACGAAGAAAAAGTCCTTGAGTTTGCTGCAGCCTGGTATTTCAGACAGTTCAGCAGACAGCCCCTTTGATTGGCCAGGGGAGAGGGATCCCTGGCAGTGTGCATCCTCCGATCTAGGGTTGGGGCTTAAATCCAAGGGAGGAGCTTTGGACCCTTCAGCCCATGCTTTTTTCCTGGGGCAGCAGCAGTGGGGCATGGAGCTGTTGCCAAGTGGCCTTCAAGCCCGTCTGTTCTGCAGCCGAGAAGTTGGCTCTGCTCCCTCTGGCTCTATGAACGTTCAGCGCTTAGACAGTTTCAGCGTAGTCTCCTATTTGCTGCACCCCTCTTATCTGGATTGCCTCGCCGGGCTAGAGCTCAGCTGTGAGAACGGCCCTGGAAGGGCTGAGCTAGTTGATTTCCAGACCTTAACCTCAGAGAGCAGCTGCCTTTCTGAAAACTGTTGTCATTCACAGTCGCTCTCTGCAGAGATCTCTGCGGCCTCGTGGCAGGGATATCCACCTCTTTCCAGAGGCGGTCTCCCTGAAATCCACCATGTTCGTATGAAACGACTGGAATTCCTTCAGCAGACTGGCAAGGGACACGAATTACCCACGCCTGACCAAGACAATGGCTACCACAGCCTGGAGGAGGAGCACGGTCAGCGGGTGGATGTGAAAAACAGCACAGGTATCCCTGCTGGAGCAGTGCCTGGAAGCAACCAGGAGCCTGGTGAGGAAAAAAGAGAGCTGTTGACTGAGGAGATTCCACTTGCTCTGGAAAAACAAGGCCCTCTGGGAAGCTTTCCATCTGTTGAGGTAGCTGTAGAGAAAGAGCCTGGGGAGGACCAAGTCAGTGTAGTTGACTCTTCTGACATAGAAGATGACCTTCCCCTTTCTGCCAGACCAGCTTGTGGTAACAAATTGATAGATTACATTTTGGGAGGTGCATCCAGTGACCTGGAAACAAGTTCTGATTCTGAAGGTGAAGGTTGGGATGAGGAAGAGGAGGATGATGGTTTTGATAGTGATGGCCCACTGTCAGAATCCGACCTGGAACAAGACTCTGAAGGACTTCACCTTTGGAATTCTTTCTATAGCGTAGATCCTTATAATCCCCAAAACTTTACAGCAACAATTCAGACTGCTCCCAGAATTGTTCCTGGAGAACCTTCTGATTCAGGGAAAGAGTTGTCTGACAAGTCAGATCTAGAGAATTCTCCCCAGGCTGGAATCTTTCCCGAGACCCCTGATTCTAGTTCTGAGGAGGAAGATGACTGGGAATCCAGTGCAGATGAGGCAGAGAGTCTCAAGCTGTGGAATTCTTTCTGTAATTCCGATGACCCATACAACCTCTTAAATTTTACTGCTCCCTTTCAAACATCAGGAAAAGATTTGAAAGACAGTCTTAACTCAAAAAGACCACCTGAGTCCTTGGTGGCCATTTCTGAGTGTCACAGCTTACTTTCTTGTAAGGGACAACTGTTAGGGCACCAAGAAGATGAATGTCCAAATTTGCTACAGCATGAGAGTGTAGAAAAACACACACCTATCAAAAGAAAGAAGGTTGGTTTCTTTTCTTTTAACATGTCTGATGATTCCTTCTGTGTTGATATAGTTAAGATACATCAGGATGACTTTGTTGGAGGAATAATTGTTATATTTTTAGGAAGGCCTCCAGGGTCACAAATGTGAATTGAGAGCTGTGCAAATGTCTGTTTCTCCTTCCTGCAATGTAGAGAACTATTCTGTTCAAAAGGAAAATGTCAGTATATAACTTAGCAGGAAAGTGCCATTTTCATTTGGGTCGGTGACTGAGCTATTTCAACTTCTCTACTCTTTTTTAGAGAACAGAAATACTAAACTTTGTGTACTTGTGACTTAATTTTTCTAGAGGTGGAGAAGGGTCTGTTACAAGTTTTAAGATGGTTTTAAATGATTAGTTGTTTGCAAATACGCACTTTTATTTGCTTGGCCACCGTGCTTTTATTCCACTAGAACCAAAAGGGATATATTAAATAGCAAGTTGTTTACTGTTTGTTTATATGGTTGTTTGCGATATACCATACTTTCTGTCCTTACTTGGTTTTCACTGACCATTGTTCTTGATTGAAAAACAATACAAAAAATGGTGTTTCCTTTTTTTAAAGAATGAAATACTAGTTATAGTGGTCAGTTAAGAGGTTAATAATGGAAGTAAACAATGGTGGTAACTTACTTGGTTTATCTTGAGTAGTTGCTTCCTCTCCTCAAAATAACCTTAAAACCTCATGGAGTGTTTTACTTTTTTATTATATTGTCAACTTCACCTAATTTGGGAGATCTTTTAAATTTTGCTTTACTCTGAAAGCTGGAGATATTAATTGAAAAGAACCCCTCCTCAAACATAATGGAGTCTTAAGTGTTGTAGAGGAGTTTCTTACTTTGTTGTATGTTTCTTTGTGAAGACAAGAGTGGTGGGTGAGTTATTGCTGATCTCTGATTCTACAGCATGAGGGAGATTTAAGTTTCTAAGTACCATAATCTGTTGGCCTCAAAGGACTAATTTAAAATTTCGAAAGTAATCTTAGGATAGAAAATCTTTTTCAATGGCAGTAATAAGCTATAAGTCTTAATCTGTCACATTAAAAATTAAATTTTAGTCCACACTTCATACAAGATGTGATAAAAGAACTTTTTATCCTTTTTAGGGGCCCCCTGACAAAATGAGAGAACCACAGTGGGTCAGTCTTGAGCAATTGGCATCTGGAGACCTGTGCTCTTAACTGCTGACTGGTTAGGGCCAAGAGATTGGGGAGACTGCTATGCCTGAGAAGTTGCTTCACTCTCATGGCTTCCATCCAGCCACTTACCTGATGAGAACAGTATTTGTTGTATAAGTGTTGTATGATTTATTGTGGGGTTTTGTGTGTGTGTGTGTGTGTGTGTGTGTGTGTGTGTGTGTGTGTGTGTGTATCTGGTGCTAAAGATTGAATCCAGAGTCTTACGAATGCTCAGTACCTGCCCTACCACTGGGCTACATCCACAGCCCCATGTTATTACAAAATTTAAATGAGTAAGTAAAACTCGTAATTTGTTGCCTTGTGTTGGAAAGACTGGCCAGTCTCCTGTCTCATTTTAGTTCACTGAATACAATGAAACGAGTGAAGTGGATGTGAGACCATCAATTGAACTAGAAGCAAAACTTAAAAAAGATTAGGATGTATGCCTAAATTATTTGACAGGTTTTATGGGGAAAATGGGTGGTGCCTTAATTCTGAGAGTGAGGCCTTCAGATATTGGAGCTTAAAAGACTTCATATCCTGGTAAAACAGTGCAGATTGTGGAGCCAGACAAACTCAGGTGCTGTGTGACTTTTTTTTTTTTTTTTTTTTGACTGATTTTGGATGTCAGCGTCTCGTTTTTTTATCTGTACGGTGGGAGTAATAGTTTACACCTCACAGATTTGATGTGAAGATTAAATGAGATAAAAATTGTAAAGCTCTTTGAAAAGAGCCTGGCATATAGTAAACACTATGTAGATGCTTGTTATTATTTATTTTAGTGACACAATGAAAGAGTAATGACTAGAATGCAATATCTTGTAAGGTATTACATCCTATTAATTGTCCTCAGGGGTATTCTTTGGCCTGATGTAAAGGGAAGGAAAGTAGTAGGGCCTCAGTGGGGTTAGCTGATGTAACTGTTAAACATAGTTTAAAGCAATTCTTCTCTAGTTTGATAGTTTAGTTTGATATCTTCATTAGAAATTAAGTGTGGATTAAGTTGAAGTCACTAATAACAAGTAGGGATTATTACTTATTACATGTCGTCTTATATAATATTCACATTTTCACGTAAAGGTTGAGCCTTCCAATAGAAAATTTAGAATCGGAACTTTTTGAGCACTAACATGATGCTTTAAATCATCTGCATTTTGGAGCAGTTTGGATTTCAGATTTTCAAATTAAGTGCTCAGTCAGTAAAGTTCATGAAATATGCCAAACTGTAAAACACTTTGAAATCTGGTCCTAAGTGTTTCAGGTAAGGAATACCCTACCTATATGTATGGTGATATAGCATATTGAATACAGTGCTTTACTTACAACATATACACACATTTTTTTTTTGGTACTGGGGATCAAACTCACGACCTCATGCTTGCCAGGTAGGCACTTAAGCCACTGAGCTAAATCCCCAGCCCCACACACATTATTTACATGTCAAAAATTCCATGTTTTTTCGATAGTTCTTGACATGTCTAAGAAGTAAAGAGAACAGTAAAAGTGCAGACACACCACACATCGTTGATATTTTTAAAACTTTTAAATTTAACTGGACAGACTCTTGTCCAGTAAGGCTTGTAACACAGCCTTAAAAATACTTTACTTTGTTTTCCAAGTAACTTTCTCTTATATTCTGATTACAGAAGTAATAATATAAAAACCAGTGATTCAAAAATTGGAAAGCACTGAAAAGTACAAAGTTTTTTAAAGGAAAAAGGGAAAGTAGAAATAAAAATATTGTTAAGGCCTTCGCTGTGATAAACATTGATTTCCAGGGACATAGTAGGTTATTTTCTGAAATACTTGTTGTTTTTGGTGAAAAATACCACAAAACTATACTTCTCTAAGTATTAAAGGGCAGCAGGGGTGGCTGGGGGTATAGCTCAGCAGTGTAAGTGCTTGCCTGACAATGCAAGGTTGTGAATTTGATTCCTGGCACCAAAAATAAAGTAAAATAAAATATAGCAGGGATTAACAGTAAGAAAATTTCAGTTGTTCATCTGAATTCATTTTTATTAACACTAAGAACCAAGGTCTGGAGTTGAGAAGACTGTGTGATGTATGAAAGATAATTATGTAAGTTTCAGGGCAGTTGTTTACTGTTTTATAGGTTTACCATAAAACCTTTTTTTAAATGCTTAGAACCTTTTTTTAAATTTTAGATACAGCTGGGAACAAAGGTTCCTCTAAGGTATTAGGGAACCTCTTTCTTGAGCGGTTTCTTTTAAATATATTCTGTTTAAAAAGAATTAGTAGCAAAAAGGACTCATTGTTTTCATTTTCCAATCATATTTTTTGGTGCATTTTACATATACATAATGATCACATTCATCATAGAAAATTTGTACCTGTGCATTATATAACTTCTTCTCAATGGTAATTGTAAGATCTTAGAATTACTAAAATTAGTTTTTGTCTTTACAGGTAACCTTTGTTGAAGAAGTTACTGAGTATTATATAAGTGGTGATGAGGATCGCAAAGGACCATGGGAAGAATTTGCAAGGGATGCATGCAGGTTCCGGAAACGAATTCAAGAAACCGAAGATGCTATTGGATATTGCTTGACATTTGAGTACAGAGAAAGAATGTTTAATAGACTTCAGACAACATGCTTCAAAGAATTTAATGTTTTCCAGCAATGTTGAATTGACAGCCTGTTGCCCTAGCATACACCACCTCTTTCTTGAGAGGTTTCTTTTAAAAATGAATATTGGGGGTTGGGGATACAGCTCAGCGGCACAGTGCCTGCCTGGCAAGCACAAGGTCCTGAGTTTGATTCCCAGTACAAAAAAAAAAGAAGAAAAATACTGGCAGCTGTCCTTTGACTTTTTTTTAAAAATTAGACGAAATTTAACTTGAATCCAGTGACCTGTCTAGTTTAGTATTTTTTTGGTAACATATCCCATGTAGAAGCTATAGTTTTGAAACCAGCCCTGACAATGAAGGATGTGTGACTTTTAATTTTCTCTTACTTGATTTTTAGTTCGATGTGATTTTAAATGTCCTTCCCTTGCTTGAGATGAAAGGGGACCTTTGAGTTGTTAGTTTTGCACTTTCAAAACTTCTTTTCGTGGGAACAATATTTATAGTGTGTAAGGCCCATTTTCAGTTCTAATTTAAATCATGTATGTTTGTGTAAAAACTTTGGCTCCCTGCACCCCAACATTCTGAAATTAGTAGCCTTTTATGTTTTATATATTTTTTTTATTTTAGTGATTTAACCTGTCTACCTTAAGGCTAAAAATGTAACTGTGTATATGTTACCAACTTCAAGTACATTATTTTGTGTCACTTTTTAAGATTAATTTTTGATGAAAGTATATGGTGAATTTTTTTTATATTAAGTTCTACTTAGAGTTCCAAGGGCTGCCACAGCATACACATGTGCAGTACTCTCTGCTAGTTTGGGGAAACTATATCTTTCTGCCAAATTTTAAATGTCAAATATATTTCATTTCTGTGCAAGCTATTTGGAGAGGGTTCTGAATATATTGTAGTTCCTGAGTGAATGCAGTTTTTGTATCTTTCAATGGGTAGAAATTGTAAAACACTCTAGAAAAGTAATAATTGTATCACTGGGATTTGTTTTTTAAACTCAAAAGCCTAGGGTTTTCCTAAAAGGAAGATAGAAGACACGTCAGAGTAATTTGGTTTTGTTGTAAATGCTCAACAGAAGACCAGTGTTATTAATATGTCTCAGCACTGTCACTTTTAAAACCTGTCAGGGTGACATTGTAAACTTGGAACTGAGTAGTTCTGGATTTTCAAGTTTGAAATGTAAAATACTAATTTCAGTCCAGGTTTATTGTACTCTACTATTTTAATGATGAGAGAAAGCGTGACAAGGCTTATACTTCCTGGAAAGAGGAAACTTAGATTTAACAAGTAGAAAGTCCTAACATCTTTATCCCACAATTTACTTTTGAATTGAAATCTTAGCATTGACTGGTTCTGGTTGGTGTATGTAGTTAGATTTTACATGGTGTGTATCTGTTAGGTTGAGGAAATGTTAGCCAACTCTTGAATGGTCTGTTTTTCCTCCATGTGTCTCCTGCCACAGGCAGTGGAAAGCATTAGTTTTGAACTTACTTCATTGTGAGGATGCATTTTTTCATCAAATGTGCTGACAGATTACTACCTCAGTTTATAACCTACCTGGTCATTATCTTATTTGCTCTGCTCTAAGAACTGCCTCCATTTGGTACATTCATTGATACCCTGAGAGTGCAGCACCATAACAATTGGTCAGATTTTTGCAGAGCCCTTATTCTGTGTGTTTTGTGCACCTTCACTTTGGCGCTGTTAGAGACTGCCCTTCCAGAGTGATGTCATACCGTGGAAGTAAGTCTGATTCCCAGCCCCAGCTGTGTCAGGTGGAAAGGGGCACCATTTGCCTTGTGAACAGCAGTGTGACAGTGCAGACAGAGGCATTCTTTTCAAACTAGCTGGAAGCATACTGTTTTGTTTCAGAGACTTAGGTTGCATTTTGTGTTTCTGAAATCCAGCACCTCTGCATACTGGAAAATAATGGAACATCTTTATATTCACTGGACTTTGGGAAATTGTTCCCTTGGGAATCCACTCTCACAAGGTAATGAGTAAAACCTTGATAGGGATTCTCTGTATACCACTCTCCTTTAGAAGTGATCAGTGATGAGAAGGCTAGAAGGGGCCTTTTTTTTTTTTTAAAGAAGGGGCATTTTACAATTGGCCTGAAGGGGGAAAAATTTATGTCATTGTCATCCCAACTCTAAGTGTTCAAGTGATATCTACTCCTTAGCCCTCAGCCCCTGCCAATCTTTAGAAGAAAATCCTGGAAGGTTTTAAGTAAATGCTTTATACAATAAAGTCTTGTAATGGTGCTTTCAGTGTCAATGTAGCATGGGAAGGGGATTGTACAGACAGGTGAAATTTGCATTTCTGAGTGATGAAATGTGATAACACCACCTCCTCTGTAACTTGAAATCAAACTGTCAGATTTATATTTTATAATTTAAGGAAGGTAAAATTAGGGAACTAGAAACATTAAATCAACCTCTTCAAACCAGTTTGTTGGGATTTTATAGTGCTCAAATTCTATTTGTGTATATAACTTAACTAATCTGTAAATTGTAATATATTTGCAATTATTAAATGTTACATGATATTTTGATTTAAGTTTATATTGTTATGTTTTATAGTACTTTGCATTGGCTTTGGAATTACCAAGCAAGAATTTCAGGGTTAGATCATTCTTATAGAAGCACTGTAGAGTGCTGGACAGATTCTAAGACATATAAATTGTACCTCAGTTAATGAGGGGAGGATGGTAAGACGATAAAAATATAATTGCAAATCACATTTTAGTAATAGGAAAAAGAGGTTGGTTCTTGGAGTATTGGAAGTCCTTTCTAAGAGATGAGATTTAATTATAAATTTGGCCTTGGGTCTCCAGTGCTGCAGCAAAGAAAACAGTAAAATAATTTGATTACTCACAGAAGCAATAAAATTTATATGGGCTTAGCGTAGTGTTTCAAGTAACAGGGAAATCTGTTTTGTGCATTGTTATTTATAATAACATGGTATTGTAAATCGTAGAGTTTTTCCATTTATGAAATTAAATATGGCGAGTGTAACCAGAAAAAAAATCCAAACTTTTTATCCTGAAAAAAACCAACAACAACAACTTAGGTTACATCAAGCCTACTAATGGGTTAAGGAATAATAGCATTCAAGGTTGGGTGTGGTGTTTTTAACCCAGCAATCAGGAGGCTGAGTTCATGGCTGGCCTGGGCTACATAGTGACACCCTGTCTCAAACCCTGCCCTGCCCCCAATTCTCATTTGGATCTTCCCAGCTAATGAAAAAAAGTTGTTTATGAATTGAAGAGAAAACTAACATTTACTTGCAAATATTTGTTAACAATTGAATTGACAGTCTAATGATTTTACTTGCATCTTGGGTTAAGCATTTTTTTATATACCTGGGAAAATAGCCACGTTCATGTCAAGCCAGATTTATTGCTATGCCTGTGCTATCACATCCTATACAAGCTGATGTTTGCCTTTTTCACACTTAGAAAGTTTACAAAGTAATTGCTAATCTCAGAAATTTCTGACATAAGGATTTGTGAATTTGGTGGTCTCTGACATTCTCCTTTCGAGGCTTCTCAGACACTTTCCTGTGTGTGTGTGTGTCTTTTTTTGTGGTAGTAGGGGCCAAAGGTCTTCACACTAAATCCCTCCTTCCTCCAGTTTATTTTATTTATTTATTTATTTTGTCTTTTTGAGACAGGGTCTTGCTGTACAGTTTAGGCTGGCCTTGGGCTCACTTTGTAGCCCAGGTTGGTCTTGAACTTGGAACTATCCTCCTGCCTCAGCCTCCGAGTGCTGGGATTACAGGAGTGCACCACCATGCCCAGCACCCCCAATTTAAGACAAGTTCCTACTAAATTGGGCATGCTGGCCTTGAACTTTTGATCCTCTTGCCTTAGCTGTCCAGAGTTCTAGGATTAAAAGTTCCATGTATATTTTCACAAAAGTAGAAATATTTTTTTAAATTCATTTTTTTCTCATGCATATTTATAAAAGTGGTAGAGAATGTTAATACTATTCATAAAATTTTTAAACTATGTTGTCCAGATGCTTTTTGAGCTGAGGGGCTCAATATCAGTTTCTCTTGCTGAACCAGTTAAGCCTTTTGGCTGAAAAATGTCTCTTGAGTAGAATCAAGTGTAGTATAGCCAAATAAAACCTGATCCATGTTGTATACACACACGCACACACAGAGATGTTTTCACAATTCATTACATGGATTAGGACATACAAGCTTTTTTGGAATCTTTCTACTCCAGTAATTTACTTATGGGCTGGGTGTAGTAGCTCCCAGCTATTCTGAGGCAGAAGGTTCATAGTTGGCGGCCATTCCGGGCTATATAGGAACCTGTCTCAGAAAACTAAAAAGGAAAAAAAAGGGATTCTTTGCTTATAAACTTTAGTCATGTTTGAGCAATACAAAATACTAGTCTGCCTTCTTGGGTTTGCTCCAGTGAGATTTAAATTTGTGTCACTCGGTTATGACTAATATACAGAGGCAGCATGGTATCAAGATAAAATAATGCAATGAATAAGACAAATATTTTCTTTTTTTGTTTGTTTGGTTTTTTTTGTAAGGCAAATATTTTCTAACCCTGCACTTTTGAGGGTTCATCAAGCAATTTTTTCCTATGGTGCTTTCAATTAATACGTTCCAGTTGGCAGGGCTGATGTGGGTTTTAAAGAGGAGTCATTTTATGCACAGAATGGAGGGTGTTAACTGAGGAGGGTCCTACGTGTTACTGTGTAAGCAGTTGAGTTACATCAGCGTCTTCCCACTGGTGGACTCAGGTCTCATGAGGGGGGGAGGGTTTGTGGGAAGTGAATTGCTTGACTCACTGGGAGAGTCCCCTTGAGATCCATTGAGGTTGGCGGTCTATTTTGGAAATCTGAACAGCCCCACTAAAACTTTGGGTCTTGCTAAGGTTGTGTTTAAACTTGGAATCCTACTGCCTCTGCCTCCCAGAATGCTGGGATTACGGGTGTGTACCAACACACTCAGGTTTGCTGAGTATTTCATTTTCACTGCTGTTTCACAGATCCTTACCTTAGAACCAGGAGGATGAAGACTTTCAGAGCACAGTTGCAGAGATACCAACAAGAAGCACAGACTTCACAGAGTTCTGAGCTCTTCAGAGCTTTACCCACCAAACTGTTGGGTAAGTGTTTGCAGTTTGACACCTGACTAACCTTCAGAAACATCCCAACAAAGTTGAAGGGCAATAAAAGGTGACATTAAAAGGAGATAATACTATAGAATAGGTAGAACTCTTTAAGACATTGGTGTAGACAAAGACTATGAACAAAACCCCAGTCACACAGGAAATATCACAAAGAACAACTGGGGTCACATTTTATTAAATATCTTTCACACAGCAAAAGAAGCCAACAGTGAAGAGACAACCCACAGTGTGGGAAATTTTTGCTAGCTGTTCCTCAGACAAAAGACTACTATCTAGAATAAAGAACTCAAACCCCTAAACGACCCAATCCAAAAATGGGCATCTGAAGTGAATAGTCACTTCTTAGATGAAGTTCAAACAGCAAATAAATGTATGAAAAAATGTTCTACATCACTGGTCAGTCATTCAAATGATACAGATTAAAACAACAATGAGATTGTATCTCACCCCAGAAAGAATGGCTATCACTAAGAAATCAACCAATAACATGCTGGCAGGGCTGTGGGGGAAAAAACCCTTTTCCACTGTTGGTGCGAGTGTAGAATGTTGCAACCACTATGGAAATCAGTGTGGAGGTTTCTCAAACTAAAACTAGAGGTTTATTTGATCCAGCTATTGCCCCTCTTGGTATCTTCCCAAAAGAATTAAAAGCATTGCACCCCAGTAATATATACACACACGGTTGTAGCCGCACAGTTTGTAGTAGCTAAATCTTGGAAACAGACTAAATGCCCCATCAACCTATGAGTAGATAAAGATGTGGGGTTTTTTAAATGTACAATGGAGTACTACTGAGCCATGAAGAAGGATAAGCTTGATACATTTCTACATAAATGAATGCACTTTGAGACCAAACTCTAAAGTGAAATAAATCAGATCTACATGTTCAAATATTGCATGATTTCTTTGGTGTGAGAAATCAAAAGTGTAAATGACTAAAATGTATACTAGATATTGGGACATAGAAAGTGTTCAAACAAGAAGGGGAACAAGAGAGGGAAGGGGGAGGGTGAAAGGAATGAAGAAACAAAGAAATGGAAGAAAAAGGAAACAGCTTTTGTAAATGAAGAAAAAGAAGGATTGAAGGGAGGTAATGAGAAAAGAACCAAGATATGTATGGGTACAAATTATGATAATGTGATCATTATATATATCTAAAATATACCAATTTAAAAAAAGACCAATGATTAACCTCGTATTCATTGGGAGCTTTCTTTCTTCCTTTCTTCCTTTTTCTTTTTTTGGTACCAGGGATTGAACTCACAGCCTTGTGCTTGCTAAGCAGGTGCTTATGCCGCTGAGCTGAAGCCCTGGCCCCTTGGGAGCTTTCTCAGTGGCCCAGTCTCACTCTGCAGAGTGTACTTCTTTTCCTTTAATAAATGTAAAACCTTGATGTCTTTAAGAAAAAGAAAATGGATACTGGTGCTTTGTTAAGCCTTTTCCTAATGGGATTCATATCTTGACTCTGAAGGCGAAAACCAAAGAGTCTCGAGAGAGTTTAGAAAAATGGGATATGTGTTCTGAAATTGATGTTTTTAAAAACAAAATTTCATCCCGTGCAGAATGACTCCTCGGTCCCTCCTGCCGGCTCACAGTACCCTGTAAAACTGCTTTCGCACTGAGCTCACCTAACAGCTGTGAGTTGCTGCCTGCCCGCTGCCCCGTCCTCGTTAGGAGCCAGGCCTGGAATTCCTGGTATGATAGTGGGTGAATACATACTGAGTGAGTCAGTCACCCACGGTCACCTCTCCTCCAGTGTTCATTACAGTGGGCCACGTGTGATGAGAGGCGTGGATGCTGTAGACTCCGAACTCAGGTGCTTAGAGAAACGCTTCAGTAAGCTCTAACCAAAGTTGTGGGATGTAATTACAAATGTCAGCGTGACTGGGGAGGTAACATCAATTAATTTGAGTGCCAATAAGGGACATGATAATTTATGAGTTTAACATGTGGAAAACCGGCTAAGGCCTTTTTCTCTTGAATGAATAGCATGCACCAGGGTACCCAAATATTCCCACCACATCAGGGGTTCAAGGCCCGCTCTTTTTTGGCAAAAGATTGGCTTGGGGCTCCTAGCAATGCTCCCGCGAGTCCACCAGATGGCGATACTTCCCATGCCGGGGCCTCCCCCAGGTGGCTGTTAGGGCGCTCCGGGGGCGCCTCATCAGTGAATACCAAGCAGGAGAGCTCCCCTGCGCTTTCTAGGCCTGTGTGGCCCACCGTGACTCCATTTTTGTGGCAACTACCCAAAAGTGGGGTCTGTGCCTTATAGGAGAACCAAGACTTGTATTTGGACACAAACAGGAGTAAGTGATGAGCGCAGAGGGAGAATGTAGTCAGTGAAGTGGTTCCGCAGGCTGGAGGTGGGGTCCCAGAGGCCCACAGATTGCCCGGTTCCGTGTGCTAGAGCTTCCTGCACACTGGGCGGTCACGGATGGGAGGAGGGGATTGCGCCATGTTGTTCCCTGAAAGAAGACTCGCTTCGTCCGAGGACTGTCGTGCATGGGACCCGCCTGCAGGAGAAGGCCTTAGCACCATTCGGCTGGATTTGCCCGGTGGGGGCCAAAAGCCAAGGTCAGGTGCTGGCTCAGGACTGTTACGTGAGAAGTCGCCAGGAAGCGGAGAGCCATCCTAGGTGAGAGGCCTTCTACACCACTTCCAGGTGCAGGGAAGGGCTGACCACTGTGTGTTTGCATGAATTTCCCTGTGCCTGCAGGGCTGAGGCACTTCCAACTGGATTGTTGGGCTGCTTTTCTTTTGTTTCTGCTTGATTCAATTGACTAGGGAAAGTAGAGGTTTCTTTTTTCTTTCTCTGGGAGTTTACAGGAAGGTTTTTTTTTTTTTTTCCTTTTTGTACTTCTGTAGGTGGTGGCAGGTGGATTGCCATGAATTTGTGGCCAACCTGGGCAACGTAGTGAGTTCGAGGCCAGCCTGAACTATCTCCAAAGAATTTTTAAAAAAAGAAAAGTGTCATGAGAGGTGGAATCCAGTACACATGGCCATGTTAGACAAGGGCTCTACCTCTGAGGGACAGCCCCAGCTCTTTTAATTTTTATTTTGAGACAGGGTCATGCTAAGTTGACCTTGAACTGGCCTTGAACTTGTGATATTACTGCCTCAGACTCCAAGCAGTTGGGATTCAGTCCCTTTTCTGACCTGGCTTGTTTTAAGCCTTCCGATTGCCACATTTTCTGAACACACATCCCTGAGCAGATGGGCCTGGACCGCAACCCCAGCGCCTACCCAAGGGAAGTCCCTTTCTTAGAGAATATGGCATTAAGTGACAGCAGAGGAGTCCTGCAAGGAAGCCAGGGGTGGAACCAGGTGCACATTCTTGCAGTTAATTTCCCAAGGCCATTGTCCCTGCTTGTCCCTAACAATGCAAACGCTGTAGGTCCTTGGGAGTGTTTATCTCCTTTGACCAGGTTTCATCTCCCCTCTAAAGACTTCCCTGACTGGTGCCTTCTTCCCTGGGTCTGGGACTCTTCATCTTGCTTTCATTTTTACAACATCCCGCATAGGTATTCTAAAACCACTGTTCCAATCACACTGATTGCCCTTGCAAGTCCTCCTGGAACCCTCTGGGAACATGACCAGAATAGCTTAAGAGCGTGATATACTTTAACTTAAATGACAGTTTCTGTAGCCTCTTCTTCCCATAGATAGGCTCTCTCGTCACACAATAATTTATGTACAATAAATTTCAACAATGTATTTTTTGAGGCAAGTCTCGTTACGTATTTCAGGCTAGCCTTGAACTCACTATGTAGTCAAGGCTGGCGTTGAATGCATCATGACCTTCCTGCCTCAGCCTCCTGAATGTTGGGATTATAGGCATGTGTCACCTCACGAGGCACCAATTGTTTATTTTTATTTTCTGCTATGCTGGGTATCAAGCCATGGGCTTATACATTATATCCAAGTGCTCTACCACTCACCTATGCCCCTGACCCAAACTTTACCAATTATAAATGTAACATTCAGTGAAAGTTTTAATAAGCATAGTTATGTAAACATTAACCACAATAAAAATTTCTATTATCCTCAAAATTCTCCTACTCTTTTATATTCAGTCCCTTCCCAACTTCAGCTTTTGGCAGCCACTGATCTGTCTTTAAATGTGTTCTTACATTTCACCTTTTGTAGAATTTCATAAAAGTAGTTTGTATAATAAACTACTTTTTTGTGTCTGCCTTCTTTAAAGTACTGTAATAATTTTTTGAATATCTGTGCTGTTGAACATATAAGTAGTCTATAACTTCTTATTGTAGTATTCCATTCTTTTTTTTTTTTTTTTGGAGACAGAGTCTCACCATTTAGTTCAGGCTGGTCTTGAACTCACTGTGTTGTCCAGGCTGCCCTCCAACTCACAGCAATCCTCCTGCCTCAGCCTTCTGAGTGCTGGGACAACAAGGGTATGCCACCACGCCTGGCTTCTATTATCTTATTATACCACAACTCTATTTATTGACTAGGAAAGGAACAGTTTTTCATTTGCAATTTGTGCCTATCATGAATAAAGCTGCTGTAAACAGATGAATGCAAGTGTTTGTGTGAATACTTCCTTTTAGGTGAATTCAGGAATGAGATTGCTGAATTATACAGGCAGTATATGATTACTGTAGTCTTTTTTCTCTTTCCTTTCCTTTTTTTTTTTTTTTGGAGCTGGGAATCAAACCCAGGGCCTGGCCCAGAGTGTGCCAGGCAGACATGGTGCTACTGAGCTATGCCTGCTGCCCACCGTGTGATTAACTTTAAAAGAAATTTCTAGTTCTCCAAAGTGGTTATAACTCTTGGCAGCAATGTATGAAAGATCCAGCTGCTTTACATTTTGCTAGCAGTTGGTACTGAAGCCTTTTTAAGCTTAGCTATTTTAGTAAATTTGTACTAGCATCTTAGTTTGGTGTGAATTTGCATTTCTTTGATATTTAATGATATGGAATGTCTTTCCCTATGTTTATTTGCAATGGCAAATATCTTATTTGGTGAAGTGTCTATTCTGTTCTGTTTCGTTTTGGTGTGTGGTACTGGGAATTGAACCCAGGGCTTTGGCACTGAGTGATACCCTCACCATGTTCATATCATTTGTATGTTTTTTAAAATTACATTGTTTATATTTATATATGAATTTGTGTTATATGGTTTTAAGAACTATATTCTAGATATAAACCCCTTATGATATATATTTGTTTCAAACATATTTCTCTGCAGTCTGCAGCTTGCTTATTTATTTTACTTGTTTTATTGCTATTTTTTTTAGATAGGGTCTTGTTATGTTGCTCAAGCTGGCCTTGAACTCATGGCAACCTCCTCCCTCAGTCTCTTGGGCGCTGGGATTATAGACATGCATGACCATGCCCAGTTCTCTTTTCATGTTTTTATTAATTTTATTTGACTAGCAATTGTTTTAATTTTGAAGAAGTAAAATTTTACTGATTTTTTGCTTGTATAGTCCATGCTTTTCCAAAGATTTCAGAAATCTTTCCTTAAGGTCACAAATATTTTTGTTTACGTTTTCTTCTATAAGTTTTGTAGTTTTAGCTGTCAGTTATGTCTGATTCATTTTGAGTCAACTTCATACCATACATTGTATGATATCAGGGTCAAGAGTCATAGTTTTGCTCATCGACATTCAATTGTTGAAAAGACTATTGTTTTTTCTCCTCTGAATAAACTTGGCACAACTGTCAAAAAGCAGTTAGCAATGCAGAAGGGTCTATCTCTGGAGCCAGTTTCACTGATTCATATATCTGTTCTTACCTCATACCATAGTGCTGTGATTACTGTAACGTTAGGTGCAGAAATCACTTCTTTTTCAAAACTTGTTGGGAGTATTCTAGGCCCTTTGCATTTCTGTTTGATGTTAGAGCCAGCTTGTTAACTCTTGAGAGCTCCTATGGAGTTCTAGAAGGGGAGCACGGCTACTGGTACACCCCTGACTGAAGCATGGGCTCCTGCCCCACCCAGAGTGCGGCCTCCGGAGAAGTATTGGGAGGAACAGGAGGGAGGAAGGGGACACTGCCTAGCCAGCCAGATCAGCTGGGGGGGGGCTCAATGGGGTTACATTGTCTCTGAAAGATTGATTTAGGGAAAGTTGACATCATAGCAATATTCAGTTTTTTGATCTGTAAATACAGTATAAACATAGTACCTCTCCACTTCCTTGGGTCTTCAATATTAGCGCACTAGAGATGGAACCCAGAGGCTTTCTACCACTGAGCTACATCCTCATTCCTTTTTATTTTTCAGTCTGAGACAGGGTATTGCTAAATTGCCCAGGCTGGGCTTGAACTTGTGATCCTCCTGCCTCATCCTCCCCACTAGCTGGGATTACAGGCACTATTGCACCCAGCATATTTCCTATTATTTTATGCTATTGAAAATTGTACTTTTTTCATTTCAATTTCTACTTTCTTGTTGCTAACATGGAAAATTTTTTTTAGTGTTGGATGTGGTGGTGCACATCTGTAATCTCAGTACTCAGGAGGCAGAATGATCACCGAGTTTGAGACTAGCACACTACATAGTGATTTCAAGGCCAGCCTGAACCACATAGCAAGACCCTGCCTTAGAAAAAGAAAAAGACAGACAGAAAGAAAATATATGTACATACGTACACATATTCCTCATTTAACAACCCATTTATGGTCCTGTGATTAGGTTGTTAAGTGAGTTGATTGCTAAATGAGGAATTGTATATAGTATGTACATTATAATATTCAGAAAAAAGACACGGTCAAAGGAAACTCCAACTTGATGACTTAGCTTTTAGTTGCATAGCTCTTACATGCAGCACTGTAATGTATAACAATGTAAAACTACAGTACAGTCCTGTGCAGTACAATCAGCAAAACTATAGTACTGTATAAACAAGGTGTACTGGACGAAGAAAAAACTTGGAGGCTCAATAAGCAAGATGTACAGAACTATACAAAAAAAAAAGATGGGTCACAAGTCGAAGTGGCGGGTCACATGTCTGAACAGTGTGCCTTGGTCATAAGTCAGAACGGGCCTGAACTGGTAGGTCATTCCGTGAGGAATACATATACTGTATATATTTTTGGCATGCTGATCTCATGCCTATGAGCTATGTTTTTTTTTTAATGGATAACCATGTCTTAGAATAGAAAGCCTTGCTTCCTTCTTTCCCACGTGTAGGCCTTCTGTTTCCTTCCTAGGCTTTGTTGTACTGACCAGGACCCTAGCACACAGTTAAGAGGTCAGAAGTGGCACCTTTTCTTGTTTATAGGATTGGTGACATCTTCTTTCTCATTTCTGATGTTGGTGATTTATGTATCTTTTTTAAAATAATTAATGTTTTGGTCCTGGGAGACAAACCTAAGGGTACTCTGCTCTACTAACTACTGAGCTGCATCTCCAGCCCTTCTTTTAGCTTTTAAAAATTTTCACACAGTATCTTGCTAAATTGCTAATTTGCCCAGGCTGGGCTTGAACTTGTGATTTTCCTCCTTCAACCTCCCAGAGTTCTGGGGTTCCAGGCCTGCTCCACCATACCTAGCCTTTTTTAAAATGTCTGACTAGAGGTTTATCAATTTTATTGATCTTTTAAAAGAACAAGCTTTTAGTTTCATTGATTTTTCTTTAGTGTTTTTGTTCAGTTTTGCTTAGTATTCCATTCCATTGATTTCTGATTTATAGTCCATTTTTTTCCTTCTATTTCCTTTGTAGTTTCTTAAGGTGAAGCTTAGATGACTGATTTGAAGAGCTTTCTTAGCTGGGTATGGTGGTGTACTGCTGTAATCTCAGCACTCTGGGAGGCTGAAACAGGAGGATTAAAATTTGAGCCCAGCTTAGGCAGTTTAGTGAGTTAGCAAGACCTTGTCTCAAAGTAAACAAACAAAAAAAAAATTAAAGAGATGGTGATATAACTCAATGCAAAGGCCCTGGGTTCTATCTTTAGTGCTACAAAAACAAGACAAGACTCCTTTTTTTTTCTAATATAGATGCCTAATACGATAAATTTCCCCATAAACAGCTGCTTCCCACATGTGTATATATTGTGTTTTCATTTTCATTCAGTTTGAAATATTTTGTAATTTCCTTTGTGCTTTCTTCTTTGACCCATGGCTATTTACAAGTATGCTGTTTAATTTCCAGATTTTGGGGGATTTTCCAAACTTCTTGTTGACTTCTAATTTAATTTCCTTGTGGCTAGAGAACATGCTATGTTTTATTTCAATTCATTTAAGTTTATTGAGACTTGTTTTTTATGCCCAAACCTATGTCTGTTCTGCAGGATGTTCTGTATATATTTGACAAAGAAAATATATATTCTGTTTTTACAGGAGGATATGTCCTCTGTATGTTAGTTAGGTCAAATTGGTTGTTGTTGTTCAAGTCCCTTGTGTGCCTACAGATTTTCTGTCTGGTTGTTTTATTCATTATTGAGAGAGGAGTATCAGAATATCAAATATGCTTATTGATCTGAAGTTTTAATTTCTGTGTTTACTAATTTGTTTTTCTTTATGTGTGTTGGGGCTGTTTGCTAGGTGCATGCAAACTTTTAATTGTTTATTTTCCTGGTTTTGCCTTTCCACTCCCTCGGGGACATTTGCAGAATTTGAGACATTTTTGGTTGTTGCAGAAGGGGGACTGTTGCTGACATCTAGCGGGTACAAGCCAGTGACGCTGCTTAGCATTGAATAAAGCCCCATGGACCCCACAATATAGAATTATGCAGTTCAGAATATTAAGTACTGAGGTTGAGAAACCTAATTTCTTTACTATTAACACTCCAAATTCTAGCAATTTTTCAAGAATAATCTCTCTCTTTTGTTCGCCTTTATTTAATTTCAAGAGCTGGGGTACTGTGCCAAGGCATGGAGGCACATGCCTCTAATCCCAGCACTGCGGAGGTTGAGACAGGAGGATTGCCATGAGTTCAAGGCCAGCCTGCATTGCATAGTGAGATCCTGTCTCAAAAAACAAAAATAAAAAACCCCAAGGTTGTCCTAACACTGAGCTATAATTCCAGACATTTTTGTTTTGAGACAGGATCTCACTAAGTCGCCCAGATGGGACTTGAACTTGTAATCCTCCTGCCTCAGCCTCCCAGAGTGCTGATTTTAATATCTGTTTTTGATGAAGAAGACTTGCTGTTTATGCCACTAGGGCCAGAAAAATCTGACCATCCTTTTTCTTTTAGCATATCTATGACTTTATACATAAAGCAGGTTTCTTTTAGACAGCATGTTGTGGGGTCTTTTAGAAATCAAATGTGACAATATCTGATTTTTTTTTTTAGACAGGATCTTGCTGTGTAGTCTCACTATGTAATCCAGGTTGGCCTTGAACTTGCAGCGATTCTTCTACATCAGTCTCCCAAGTACTGGGAATACAGGTGTGTGCCACAGTACCCAGCTAATGTCTGAATTTTCATTTGAAATACTTAGACCATTTACATTTAATGTATTGATAGAGTTGAGTTAAAATCATTATTTTGCTTTTTATTTTTGTGTGTCCCACTTGATTTTCATTCCTTTTTTTCCTACTTTTTCTGCCTCTTTTTAATTTTTTTTGTGGTTCTATTTTGCCTTTACTATTAACATATTACCTATGCCCTTTTATTTTGATTTTAGTGGACTGTTGTGATATTTAAATATATATTCCTTTTGCCAGGCATAGTTGTACACACTTATAATCTAGCACTTGGGAGGCTGAGGCAGGAGAAATCACTGTGAGTTTGAGGCCAGCCTGGACTGCATAGTGAGTTCAAGGCCAGCTTGAACTATGAAGCAAGACTCCATCTCAAAAAAAAAAATAATACTATATATATATAATATATACATACATATATATTTATTGTATATACACCTCAGTTCGCAAACTTAATTTGTCCCACTATTATGGCAAAGGTGGCGCATTTATGTTCGTGTGTGAAAGATGGCTCTGGTTATGTTTGTCACCTGATGCAGAGTTGGCAAACAAAAATAAAATTTTGCCAAATGCTTCTGTCTGTGAACTCAGTTGTTCAAAAACAAAAACATTCATGAACTGTACTCATCACAGCCACAGAATAACTTTTTTTTAATGTGTGTGTGTGTCTTTTTTTTTTTCATTTTTTTAAAATTTTATTTTATTTATTTATTTATTTATTTTGGTACTGGGGATTGAACTCACGACCTCACACTTACCAGGCAGGCGCTTAAGCCACTGAGCTAAATCCCCGGCCCTTAAAATTTTATTTTAAAGGGGGTAAAATTAAACACAGCAAAACAAAACAGAACAGGACATAAGAAAGCATAAATTAGAAAAAAAAAAAAGAATAAATTTCAAAGCTAGACAACCAGAGATCTTCACTATCTGTCATATTGTCTCTTGTTTTCTTCCAAATGGTTGTCCATATCTTTGCATACAGGGAGCTCATACTAAATAACATAGCAAATCTTTTCACAAGATGTATAGTTAACTGGATCCCACTTGCTAAGGGGGGGGACATAGGACAGGGGACAGGACAACATGAGATGTCTGACTCTCAGCCCGCTCACGGCTGCCCACCAGAGAGGGGAGGAGCTCCTTGTTCTCCCGGTACCCCAGTCAACCGCATGGTGCAGGTCCCGAGGTGCCAGGGTCTCTCTCCTGCAGGCCTCCGAAAATCTGCCACACTCACCTGCTATTTCTTTCTGATGAATTGACCATTACATTTCCAAAGTTCTGAAATGGCCAACAGACCACAGAAAGAATTCTCTTTAGGCTCCTGTTTGAAACCAGCAGCTATAGCAATCTGCTGGCCTTGCTTCAGGGCCACTGTGTGTGTCTTTTTGAGACAGGGTCTCGCTCTGCAGTTCAGGCTGGCCTTGAGTTTACTTTGTACCCCAGGCTAGTCTTGAACTCAGAATAATCCTCCTGCCTCAGCCTCCAAGTGCTGAGATTACAGGCATGCACTACCACACCAGCCTTAGCTGCAGTATAATATTATACCACTTTATATATAATACCTTTTCACATATATGTGAGTATACAAAATTTTTTTTGTCTGTTTCAAAGTACAATTTTATTTTATTTATTTGTTTTATTAGTACATGTTTGCTGTACATGAAGTTTACATTCATCTTAGGTACATATAATATCTTAATTATTTTCTTGGTTATGCAAAAATTATAAGCCCACACTCCATTGATACTGTTTTTGCTTTCAAAAGTCAATTGAATTTTTTTTTAATCTGCAACCTCACTATGTTGCCTAGACTGCTCTCAAATTCTTTAGCTCAGGCGATCTCCTACCCAAACTCCCAACTGGCTAGGACTGTTGGCACAGACCATCATGCCCAGCTGCCAGTCTTTTAAAGAGATTAAACGTGGCCATTTATAGTGGCACATAGCTATAACTCCACCACTCAGGAGGCTGAGGCAGGAGGATCACTGTGAGTTTGAGGCCAGCCTGGGCTATGTAGTGAGTTCAAGAGCAGCCTGAACTAATAGCCAAGACCCTGTTTTTGAAGAAAAGAGAGATATTAAAAATTGGAAATAATCTTTATGTACTACATATCTATTCTTTCAAGAGATTTGTGTAGATTAAATTTTTTCTCTTTTTACTTCTGAAGAAAAATTTTGACTGGCCCAAAATTTCTATATTATTTTCCTTCTGCCTGAAGAACTTCTTTAACAATTCTTACTTGTTTTGCTGTTGTTGCATTCTGTCAGATTTCGCTTGTCAGAAAAAGTCTTGAATGATATTTTTATAGGCTATAGAATTGTGGGTTGATTTTTTTTCCAGTGAAGATAGCATTTCATTGTTTCATCCAGTTCTTACACACTGGTTCCCTAATTTTGAGTCCCTAATTTCGTGGGTCCCCTGGAGTTAAAATGTAGCACCTGTAATCTCAAGTTAACTGTTTTAGACACACATTTGCTTCACTCCAGTAACTCTGATGTTGCTTTTGGGATTATATGTGTCACATTTCCTTGTGAGGTGACACACTGGCCTATCATCTGCCTTTCATTCTGACCCTGGTCTCACTTCCTCATGATTCTGTGCACCTTATCAGAGCACACATTTTTCTTTGCCTACTGCATCTAAGAATCAGTCTGATAGGTCAGTATTGTCTGGCTTCCTTCCCAGGCCCTTTCGAGCATTATGGAGAGAGCCTAGGCTTGAACTCCAACTTTCCATGGTTGCCAGCTGTGTGCCCTTGAGTAAATTACTTCAATTTTAGGAGGCCATCTGTAAACTTTTAATAATGTTCATCAGAGCAGGGTGTGATGGCACACATCTGTAATCCCAGCATTCGGAGAGCTGAGGCAGGAGGATTGCTGTGAATTGAGGCCAGCTGTCAAAAAAAAAAACAAAACCAAAACAATAATAATAATAATGCTCAGAGTAGTTGGGAGGATTAGATAATACATGAAATGTTTTTAGTGCTGTATTTGGCACAAAGTATCAAACACCCCCATCATGTGCATTACGTCGTGCATGTTTTCAGAGAGGGAACCTCAGATTGGTCACTTGCCCGTGTCACACAACTAGGGAATGGCAGAGAATCAGGAGTTAACCTAGCCTGACACCATAATTCATGCCTTTGCCTAACGCTCTTCTCTCCTTTTCCCACTAACCATTAATTCCTTTTCCTTGATGAGATGGAATCATAACTGAATTTTGAAAATGGGTATTGTTGACCTGGTATGGTGGGAGTTAGGGTATGGAGCAGAGAGGGGATGGGGCAGGGACAATTCAAGGGGCAGTGTATGAGGGTAGTTCTGCTAGGTAGAGCCTAAGTGATGTAATAGGACCTTGAATGCTATGGGAACAAATTTGGCCTGTCTCATTCTGCATAGTGATAAGCCACTGGAAGGTGGTGTGGTCAGATCGGTTCTTCTGGGGGAGTTGCTGGATCATTTGGTGGATGGACTGACCCAGGGAGTAACTAGAATAAAGAGATACTGTAGAATGTTCTGCACAAATACAGGTATGAAGCAAGGAGCTCAACCCAAGTGATGGTTACGCTGGAACAAAGGATCGCAAAGGTGCAACTTAGCAGGATTTAGTGCTTCATTAATTGAAGAAGTTATAATTTTTTAAGCTTTTTTTTTTTTTTTTTTTTTTTGGTACTGGGGATCAAACTCAAGACCATGCACTTGCAAGGCAGGCGCTTATGCCAGTGAGCTAAATCCCTGATGAAGAAGTTATAGTTGACTTACTATGCTTGACGATAGGGAGAGACATAGTGTTAGTAATGGAGGTGAAGAATTCTGAGAGGGGTGGGGTTGTAAAAGTTCTGCTTTACATGGGGCCACTGACCAATTTTACAATTCATTCCCCTTAGAAAAAGCAGCAAGGTGGGCCCTCTAAGGGTGATTTTGTAGGATGGTCCCAAGGGAGGAGGGGAAGCAAGTGAAGAAAGTTGGCCCCCACAAAAGTCCCCCACCTGTCTCTCTTACCTATCCTTTCCCCCAAGTCCAAGCCAACTGAGAAGCAGCCAGCCCTCAAGGGCTTTTGAGGACTGCAGCCAGAAGTGTATCAGACTGACGATTAAACTGCCCTGCCTGGACTTTGGGACTCTGCAACCTCCTTTTAATCCCAGCGCTTGCAGAGAGACTCTCAGTGATATCCAAGATAGACTCTTTTGACACTTCAGTGGAATGGGGACCCAGAGAAGATCACATTTTATTCAAGGAAATAAAAGACCTGACATTTCTTACTTCCCAGCGTATTCATAACTGGTGTGCATATTTAGCTCAAAAGGTCGACTTATACATCTGTTTCCCAGTAGACCATAAACTCCAAGAGAAACGTATCTTAGTTATTAAGGTGGATCTGCCGCCTAGCACAGGCCTTGGTTAACTCTAATTAATTTGTTTACTCAACATCATTTATGCGTACAGTCAGAGGCCCTGTCCATGTGCTGAATATTCATTCACTCAGCAAATATTTACTGAGCACTTGCTGTGTGCCGGGCCTTGGGCCAAGTGCTGCCAGCAGAGATTTGAACAAGACTGGAAAGGTCCGAGCTGTCAAGGCGCTTGGGGGAGTCAAAAGCACAGCCAGAGGTAACCAGCAGGGGAGTTCTGGATGCATGCTGTAGGAACACTGGCGGGCAGATGGGGGTGACTGCCTGCGGTGACAGGGTGATCCTTAGGGATGGAGGTGCCCTAGGCTCCCCGGGGACCAGGCGCAGGGCAGGCTCAGGGAGAGTGGAGGCTAATCCGAAGTGAACACAGGGCAAGCTCTGAGAGGACAGGGTCAGGCCAGTGTGGCAGACCTCACAGGGCCTATGAGAAGGCTGCACCCCCAGGGCTTCCCCAGTGGGGGGCTGGTGTGCTAGAATGACGCTTTCTCGTCACTATGCTCCTTTGGTCATTGTGTGAAACATTACGGGCCAAGTAAAGCAGAGGGGAGTGAGGCCAAATGGAAGTACAGGATGGCAGAGGTGGGACGCAAGGGTCGCTCAGGTGCGGTGGAGTGGAGCTAGAAAGAGCCTGACGTGGGCATCTGGCCGGGGAGAGGCAGTTGATTAGAATGCGGAAGGTGAGGAACAGCTAGGAGTCTGGGGTGACACCTAGGCGGGGTGACCACTGTCCTGTTGCCTGAGACTGAGACACTTCGTAGGCCCCAGAATTTTTAAGGCTAATGTGAGAACAAGTCCTTGAGAAAACAGGACAGCTGGCCACACTACTCCTGGGTTTGGGGTCAGGCACTGGGGCGGGAGGTTGGTGGTGCATAGACAGACAGAGAGGGCTCAGAGTAGATCTGGAGCAGCCTATTCCGGCTATGTTCAATTTGAGACGCTTGTCAGACATTGGGGAGATGGAGCAGGCCCTTCTTGGACAGCTTCCTGGGTAGAGAAGAGTTGAAAAGTGGGAAGTAGACAGAGAGGGGTCCTCCAGGCCAAGGAAGCCACTGGTGCAAAGACACAGGCAAGCTGGGCATGGTGGCACACACTTGTAATCCTAGCACTTGGGAGGCAGAAGCAGGAGGATCACTGTGAGTTCAAGACCAAGCTGAACTACACAGTGAGACCCAACCTCAAAAACAAAACAAAACAAAACAAAACCAAAACAAAACAAGGCACAGGCAAGGAACCAGGTTGTTTGGGCTGGCGGGGTGCAGGATGGAGATCGAAGTGCAGGGAGCGGGAGGGAAGACACAGCAGTGATGGCCCCTGAGAGGAGAGCTGCAAAGCGTTAGGTTCAGCAGCCTGAAAGTGCTGATCTTTGTCAGAGTCGCATTAGTCATTTTCAAGGATTGGGGGAGGCAGAAACCAGATTGCAAGGAACTGAGAAACAAAGAATAAGACACTCAAGTGCACAGATCACTCCTTTAAGAAGCTTAAGGTGAAAGGGAGCAGGGCAGGTGATTTGGCAACCACAGGGGTGGCTGGGATGGGGCTGGGTTTCACTGTATCTTTTATTTATGTGGAAATCTTGAGTTTAGTTATAGGCTTGAGAAAAAGCACTAAGGAAGGGGGGCTCGAAGGAGCTGAGGGAGTGGGGTTTGTGAGGAGCTGGTCAGGGAAGGGAACACGTACCAAGCTTAGCTGTGGGTAGGAAGGGAGATGGGTGGGTGAGGTCCAGGTAAGAGCTCGGCAGTGGGAAGAGGGGGCTCAGAGAAGCTGCTATTGGCTCAGGCTGTGCTTTCTGACTGTTTCCTCTTGGGATGACGATGAGCCTGCTCCTCAGAGGAACCAGAGACACAGCGACAGGCACGTGGAAGGCCAGCAAGACTGGACTTACAGGGCCATGATTCTGTTTAACTTCTCCGGTGGCTTGGCCCGATATTTTTCTGGGCATGGGAGCAGGAAAGTGAGCAGATTAATCCACAGTGGATTGGAACTCCCACTGGAGAGGAACTCTGCGGTGTGGACACAGCTGAGAACGAGGATATTGTCTGGTGAGGGATGAAGTGACAGAACTCAGGTTTGAGCTGACTGTGTATAGGGAACAAGGCTTCTTCAGTTGCTAGATTAGGAGGAAACTCAAGGGTGCTAATAAAGGCGTGAGGGTACTAGGAGTCCCCAGCTGTGACCAGAAATGGGCTAGCAGTTTTCCCATTCTCCAAGTAGAAACAAATCCAAATGGTGAGAAAGCCCAAAGGACCTATGGCTTTGGGTATAGTTAGTTGGGGTGGAGGCAGATGTCCCCGGCATGGAGGACACTGCTGGGCTGTGAAGATATAACAGTGAGCAGTTCATTCACATTAGAGTGAAAGTTACCCAGGCTAAGAGGATGAAGAGAATAAAGCAGAGGAGGGGGAGGTGGGGGGGAGAGGAGGATTCTGAGTCAGTGCTGAGGTCCTCCTCAAGGTCAGAGGACTGAGCAGCAGGTTGCTGGTGGCGGAGACAAGGGCCAAGGATGTGGGAGGCAGAAGCAGTTTTTACATAGTGAAGGAGGCACAATGGTACCTTCTAAGTTTATTGAACAAAACTGAACCAAGGTGCTGTGTTAGTCCCAGAAAACGCCCCAGTCAGCACCAGCTGCCATCTTCTAGAACAATCCAGGACAGACATTAAGATCAGTACCCAAAGAACATAATCTACCCAAGCCACAGAGTCAAGGAGAGACCCAGAGAGGAAATAGCAGCAGGTTGACCCCTGGGCCCTTCCTCCGAGACCCCCCCAGCCACAGTCCCCACACATACAGTGACAATCCCCCCACCACCATGCGGGGAGCTGCCAGCTCTGGCTCTCTGCTCCAGGACACAGTTGTGGCAGGAAAACCCAGCCAGCCATCGTGGGCTGGCGTCATTCCCAGGAGGCGCCAGAGCGGAGCCTTCGTTCGCACGATGGAGCTGAAGGAAGCACATTTCAGGGCCGCTGCTCCCCGGTGAGCAAGGGCTCATTAGCCAAAACCATCATCTTCCCAAGGCCTGTCGTCAGACCAACTTAAAAATAACCCGAGCTGCCTCTCCACCCTGGCACTCAGGAGTGCAAGTCGCTTCCTGCTCAGGCAGAACCCACCTTCACCTCAGCCCTTCTGGAATGTCGGCACCACTGCCACCTCCGGCTCAGCGGCTCCCCCTGCTTCCCCGAGGGACGCTGGCTCGCTCATAGGGTACATATGGGTGCACCTCCCAGACCCCGGGCCCCCTTGTTCAGCTCCACCAGACCTTCGTTATTCAGTCTCCTTTGCAGGTTCCTCCTTATGAACTTGAGCGCTAAAGTCGGGGTGCCTCAGTTTCCAGTCCTTGATCGTCACCTCCTTACCTACAGTCACTTTCTTTGTGATGTCTCCCAGCCTGTGGCTGTCATGCCATGTAATCATTGGCATCTCAACCCCTGAGACAGACTCTAGTTTCTTATTTTCAATCAGCTCTGTGGCCTCCCCGCTGGGGTATCTCAGAGGCTCCCTGTAACATGCTCAAAGTGGGGGATGTCGTCCTCCTCTCCCGCCACACCTGCTCTCCATGCAGCTGACCTCCTCTTTGGTCAGTAGCAACTCTCTCCTGTCAGTTCCTCAGGCCACACTTCTTAGGCTCACCCCGACCCTTCCCCTCTGCTCACAGCCCAGTGACGGTGTACCAGCCAATCCTGTACCCAGAATCTGACCACGTCTCATGGCCTCTGCCCCAGCACCCTGGACCAAGCCATCCTCATGTTTGTTTGGATTATTGGAATAGGCTCCGGCTGGAATTTGCTTCTACCCTATTCAAAATAGAAGCCCCCCCCAAAAAAACTGGCATGGCAGATATGATAGCACATGCCTGTAATCTCAGCACTCTGGAAGGCTGAGGCAGGGAGGATTGCAAATTTGATCCCAGCCTGGGCAATTTAGGGAGACTGTGTCTCAAAAATAAAGTGAAATAAATGAAAAAAGGAAGTGCTGAGGATGTAGCTTAGTGTGAAGGCCCTGGGTTCAATTCCAAGTACTACATACACACAAGATCATGTCACATTGTATTTCCTACACTTTTCATTCATTTGGAATAAAAGCGAAAGTCTTTACAGTAACTGGCATGAGATGGCTTCCTGTATTTCCATCCTTATCTCCTGTTCTCCCCCTTACTTACTTACTGCATATGCTGGCCTCCTTGTTGTTTATCAAACACCCAGGATGCGCCTGCCTCCGGCCTCTTACGCACTGTTCACTCTGCCTAGAACTTGCTTGCCCAGTATCCACATGGTCTGCTCTCTCCCTTACTTCAAACCTTTGTTCAAATGGCATCCTTGGTGAGGCCCGGCCTGACCACCAGGTATAAAATACATACAGTGCAAGACAGAAGCACCCCCATTCTCCTTGCATTCCTTTTTCTCTTTCCCTTGTTCTCTAAAGACTTCACAAGAGCAGAGATATTCTGTCTCACTCTGTCCTGAGGCGCCTGTACTTAAGGGCCATGCCTAAATGCAGAAGGACTCGGTAAATATCTGTGGAAGAAATGTAATTAATTCAGCTGACTGTAGGGAAAACTCAGGATTCCATAATCCTCTGGATGCCAGCACTAGAACCACAGTTTTTTTAATAATAAAACCTTCCTCTTTCAGCTTCTTTCAGAAGCACAATTTTAATTCGGCAATGAGTCGGCCTGCACCCCTGCACATTTCCACAACCGTATCTCTGAAGCCAGCAGAGGTGGCTGTTGTCTTCTTTTCCTTTGCTTCTTGCTTCCTGTGAGAAAGTCAGCAGGGGCTGGTGACCTAGCTTGCTGGGGAGCATAACTATTAAACAGCAACACTCAATAAAAATCACTGATGTGGTTATTCTTTTATAGAGCAAGGAATATGTTACAGTCTTCTTGAGTCCGTGACTCTCTTGGTCAACTGTGTTTAAATGATGGAGTAAAGTTCTCCAAATAGAGTAAGTCTGGTCCCAGTTCTACTGTGGCGTTGTGAAAACTCGGTGCTTCCCCTGAGTTCTCCAGTGTCCTCCCTGAGAAAATGTGGGACATCAACAAGGGGTTGCACCTGGTGTGGTGGTGCATGCCTGTAATCCCACAACTTGGGAGGCTGAGGCAGGGGGATTGCTGAGAATTCGAGGCCAGCCTGGGTTACAAAGTGAGTGCAAAGCCAGTCTGAACTGCAGAGTGGAACTGTGTCTCAAAAAGACAAAAACAAAAACAAAAACCAACCAACCAACCAAACAACAACAACAAAACCCAAAGGGGTCCTTTCTTGATCAAAAATTGTGGTTTTCTTGAAAGAGAAGGACTCCCATTCATAAGTCACTAGAAATACATATGATTCTTTCCTCAGCTTTCCTAGTACATAAAAGAAGCAGGTGTGCATTTTGTGTGTGTGTGTGTGTGTGTGTGTGTGCGCGCGCGCGCGCGTGTGTGTGTGTGTGTGTGACCTTTGTATTGATCAGGATTTTTTCCATTGTTAGGGGCAGAAACTCAGCTCAAACTGAAAAAAGCAAATAAGGGTGTTTATTGGCAACCCTGCCTGGAAATCCCAGGGGCTGAGCCTCTGCTGCCAAGCTAAGCCTCAGGGCTGAAGGGATGTGAGGAGGACCCAGCCTCCCTGCATCTGAGGGCTGCACTGCTTTTGTGTTGGTTTCACTTTTAGAGCAGTTCTCCCCACATCAGGATCCTAGCAGCGCCAAATGACACTTGCCAGCTTCAAATCAAAGAGAAAAAAGGGCAGGATTGGGGTGTAGCTAAGGGGTAGGGTTTTATCCCCAGTATGAAAAAAAAAATCTTTTACCTAATTATGTTTGCAAAGCCCAAATTAGGTAGCTTTTATAAGTGCTAGAGATTTGACCTGGATTGTCACTTTGTGGCTTAATCACAGGAACCAAACAAAAAACATTACAACATTGAAGGGACAAATCTGAGACCTCAAATAGGAGACAACCAAAATTACTAAATATTATTATTTTGTTGTTGTTGGGTTTTTAAATTTTTTTAATTTTATTTTAAAAGGGAGTAAAATCAAACACAACAAAACAGAACAGAGTGGGACATAAGAAAGCATGAACTTCAACGCTAGACAACCAGAGATCCTCATTATCTGTCATATTGTCTCTTGTTTTCTTCCAAATGGTTGTCCTCATCTTTGCATATGGAGAGCTCATACTACATAACAAGATGTGTAGTTCACTGGCTCCCACTTGCTAGGCAGGGGCGAAGGGGAAGGGGGAGATGGGATGGGGGACAGGACGACATGAGATGTCTGATTCTCAGTCCACACGCAGGCAGGATCACAGTCGCCCCCCAGAGACGGGAAGAGTTCCTTGTTATCCCGGCACCCCAAGTCAACCGCACAATGCAGGTCCCGATGCGCCAGGGTCTCTCTCCTTCAGGCTGCTGAAAGTCGGCCACACTCTCAGCCACCCCGCAGCGAGAGGAGGAGTTCCTTGTTCTCCCCGCACCCTGAGTCAACCGCACCATGCATGTCCCGACGTGCCAGGGTCTCTCTCCTTCGGGCTGCCAAAAGTTGGCCACACTCTCAGCTGCCCCCCAGAGAGGGGAGGAGCTCCTTGTTCTCCCGGCACCCCCACCCCCAGTCAACAGCACGATGTAGGTCCCCAGGGGCTAGGGTCTCTCCCCTGGAGGGCCCCCAAAGTCTGCCATACTCACCTGGTATTTCTTTCTGATGAATTGACCATTCCATTTCCAAAGTTCTGAAATGGGCAACAGACCACAGAAAGAATTCTCTTTAGGCTCCTGTTTGAAACCAGCAGCTACAGCTATCTGCTGGCCTTGCTTCAGGGCCATTGTGGTTGGTTTTTTGAGACAAGGTCTCACTTTGTAGTTCAGGCTCGCTTTGAATTCACTATATACCCCAGATGGCCTTGAACTTGTGGTGAACCTCTTACCTGGGTCTCCTGAGTGCTGACAATATAGGCACGCACCCCCCATACCCCACAAAATTTCTTAATATTATCGATAATAATTCATCCACAAATTTTGTTGTCTTTTAAAGAAGTAAAGTAAAATTTTCTGTAGGGAAAAAACAGTTCAATTTCATGTCTCATCAAGCACATGAATTTTTTTTTTTTTTTTTGTCTTTTTGAGATAGGGTCTCACTCCGTAGTGCAGGCTGACCTTGAATTCACTATGTAGCCCAGGCTGGCCTCAAACTTCTGGTGATCCTCCTGCCTCAGCCTCCTGAGTGGTGGGATTACAGTAATGTGCCACCACACCTGGCCATATAGGGTTTTCATTTTGACATACCAACCCTCCCTCCTGACTCAGGTAATTGTTGAACCAAGAGCTGTTTTATGGTTTTTCTAAAAATTCTTATTCTGCATATCTGTAGTTCTTTTACTAAAATGTCATTGTTAGCTATATCACTGTTGATCATGGCTGATAAACAAGAGTTAGAATGTACAAAGTTACTAGTGATAATATTAGAAAAATTAAAAAAAGATTTTCAAACTTGATGTCATATTCCGAATGAATAATAATACAAAAAATGTAAAATATCTACTCCTGGCCTTTTCTTGTCTAGGTGAGTGCTCCTAGGACCCCAGTTTAGATGAGACAACACCCTTGTGAGGGGACCCCCAGGAGCCTCTGCCCTCGGTGGAGCCATGGAGCCACACACGTTTCCAGATGCGTATCACTTTGTCCAGTTTCCACCCACATGCAGCCCAGCAGCCGCCCATACTGGTTGCTCAGGTTGCACTGGGAGAGCGCTGGTTGCTGGTATTTTCCCTTGAGGCCTCTTGGCAGTAGTTCTGGTGGTTTAGATCCTGGGATAGCACAGGGGCCGGGCAGGTGCTGTGCTTTATCAGTGGGGTGACTCTTGTAGCTGTTTCACAAGACCTGGGGACTGGAGCTTCAGGGAGTCTGCACCCCTGAGCCTCCAGACTCCCCATCCAGGAACTGAGGGGCACAGGAAATGTCAGCCCCTTACCAGCCCCACCATGCAGCTTTCTCCGCTAGGAATTTGGATGGAGGATGGAGGTGGGTGTTCTGGACTCCAGCTTCTCTTCTGCATGTGGAGAATGGAGTCAGCTTACAACTGGCAGCCAGGAATCAACCTGGAAGTGTTGGCAGCTAATTTCTAGTGTTGGAGGCAGAAGGATGTCATGGAACACACTGGCTTGATGCACTCGTGGGCAGATCCTTATCACCATCACCTTGCTCAGTGACCTTGGCCCGCACCTCCCTTCTCTACTCCTAGGTGTCCCATATTTAAAACAAGAGGATTGGACTAGATATCCTCCGAGTTGTCTTCCATGTTCACCTTCTATAGCTGTAGAGACAGTGCACCTTCCTGGTTAAGCTTCAGGGATACAGGAAACCTTCCTGGCTGTTTTCTTTTCCCCACACTGCAGCTGCTGCTGACATTTCTGTTCAGCATGCCTCTGTGTAAAGTCCCAAAGTGCAGGATTATGGTTGGTGTTAAAAGTAGCTCCCTGGTAGGACCATACCAAGCAGTCATCAAACATGACTTGGATGCCCAGGCATCCAAGTATAACAATGAATGAGACAGAACTGCTGCCTGGAGGGTCACTCGGCCCAGGGAAGGAGACGGGCGAGTAAATCAGTCATTGTGTGCATAAATCACCACAGCTCATAAAGATGGACATATACATCTGGGGTGGAAGCAAGAATAGCTTCCTGGAGGAGGTGGCACAAGGTGGAGACCTTAAGTGTTAAAGGGGCAGATCCCCAAGAATGCTCACCAAAAGGGCTCTCACTCAACAGGTGCTCGGCGGCTGCCAGGTAGCACATCACTTCCTTTAAAGACAGGCGTCTCTCCCTTCAGCCTGGCGCAAGGATGGAACACACCACTTCTTTGGACCCCAGGAGCAGGTCCTGAGCAGGCTGGGAAAGCCGAGTGGACCCCAGCTTCTTTGAGTTAGATAGCAGCACTGTGGGCTCCAGTCAGTACCATTTTTTATGTGCTGCTTGTAACCTGCATTCTGTTCACAGAGCACAGTGCCCCTCTCTCTCTCTCTCTCTCTCTCTCTCTCTCTCCCTTTTTTTAACCTTTCCATATCAGAGTGACTTGGCGGAACGGCATGGAGAGACTTAACTGTTGATTTCTGAGTTGTTTCTCGGGTTTCCCTGTGATGCTGAATAGTCATGACAGGCTTCTTGGAGGAGGAGCTCAGGAGGAAAGGCGAGGACTAGCTTGACTAGTTAGCCTGGCATCTAGCTGGAAGCTGCTTCCAGCCAGGCCACCCTCCAGTGCATCTGACCTTTGTGCCTGCACAGCCTCCCGTTTCCCGCTTTCGGCCGGGAGGCCGGCCGTGCCCCTCGGCCGGTGACTCAGGCTCTCGCGGGCTCCCGGGCCGAGTTACCTTCCTGGCCCGGCCCGCCCCGCCCGCCGTGCGAGTGTGCGATCTGCGCGGCGCGCACGGGCGACAGCGGCGCGCGGCGACCTGCGCTGCGCTCCCGGAGGGCGCCTCCCGCTCCCGCTCCGACGGCCGCCGCGCCGCTGCCCGCGGGCAGCCCCGGCGCGTAATTACTCCCCGCGCTAATTGCCTGTCATTAAAGTTCGGGAGCGGCCGGAGAGCGGCTCCGGAGGAGGCAGGAGGGGGCAGGTGGTGTCGGGCTGCGCTCCCGGCCCGGCCAGGGTTAAGCGCTCGGCTGGCCCCCGCCGCCCGCTTGCGGCCAGCTCGCCTCCAGCGGGAGGCCACGGTCACCGCCGGGGACCCGGAGGGACGCGCGAGCCGGCGGGCCCGCCTCGGACCCCCTCCCCCAGCGCGTCTCCAGGGCGGTGGAAAGTGGGGGCGCCAGCCTGGCGCCCGGCGCGGGGGCGCCGCGAGCGCGAGGGGCGGCGGGGCCGCAGAGATGGCCGAGGAGATCGACTGGCTGGACCTGCCCGGCCGGTGGACCTACGGAGTGGACCGCGGAGGGAGAGTCTTCTTCATCAAGTGAGTGGCTCTCTTCTCTCTCTATGTTCCCCATTTTTTAAAAGTTGTGTCATTGGAAAGGTGGCCGGGCAGGGGACCGGCTGGCGGGTGGAGGGAAGGGGCGGCTGGACAGCGCATGACTAATAAGTTTATCGCCGCGCCTGTTTGAATGCGGCTCCCGCCTTTCCCGCAGTGGGTCAAAGTCCAGTGAAGGCTCCCAGTTCCGAGCCCGGGACAGCAGGGCAGGGCAGGCGCTGGCCTTTCCCTCTCTTCCCCGACCGCAGAGGAGGCCCCCGGGGGACAAAGAAGGGGACGAGTGTCCAGCCTGGAGTCCTGTCTGCTCCTGGTGCTGGAGGTGCAGAAGCTTGTCCCCCCCACTCCTCTACAGGGAGACCCTGCTAAGTGACCCCCTCCAGGTCACAGTGCCTCCTCCATGCGGTCCCTGCTTTCCCTCAGCCCAGGGTCGTCCCGGGGCGCCCTTCTCCCCTCCTGCTTCTTCCTGGGCCCTTGGTCTTGAGGCAGGAAAAGCTGGATGGATTCTTCAGGGAGGGAGAGTCCTGGCTACTCTCAGTAATTTATTAGTGCTGTTATATTAATTTCATAAACTAAAATGGCTGTGGCATAATCTCATTATAAAAAGTAGCCCCGCTCAGCCCTCTGTTGGCTTCTCCTATAGGCATCCGTTGCCAGGACATAAACCTCCCAATGATACAGCAAGTCTAGAAGTGCAGCATTCTGGATGGTGACCCACACCTGACAGGCTTTCTCTGCCTCAAGAGAGCCACTCACGGAACATGAGCAGTGGCAGGGATCCAGGAGTCACCCTGTATTGTCCGGAGGGGACCCAAGATCCAGAGGGATTATAGCGCCTGTGTGGGATGAGACCACTGGTCACTGGGAGCTGGAGCAAAGTCTGGCATGTTCCCCACCTTCCCTGGTCCCAGGCAGGTGGCAGGCAGTGTCTCCTCTTTAGTGTCTGTCAGTTCCCAAGCTTGCTTAAGGCCTTTCTTCTGTAATTATCACTGCCATTATCCTAATTGATGCTGTCATTACTTTACTGTTGTAATAATCTTAGAAATTAACTCTGCTAAAGTTCTTGACCCTGGGTTGGGCTCTTAAATAACGGAACTTCTCCAGGATTAAAACTGGGGTTCCCTTCCTTAGTAGCTTGAGATGTCATAGTCATAAGAATCATCCAGTCCAGGCCCAGGAGGGTGCATCTGTAGTCTTGGCTACTTGGGAGGCTGAGGCAGGAGGATCACATGAGCCCAGGAGTTTAAAATTAATTAAATAAATAAAAATAAAGAGTCAGACAAAGAATTTACTAAAAAGGATGATTCCTGATACTGCCTCTGCAGATTCCTATTCACAAGGTCCAGGGCAAGGCCTGAGAGTGTGAATTCCCACAAGTTCCTCAGGTATCCCCAGGAAGTAGTTCATTCTGTTCTTCTCTCTTCCCACTCTCCAATTTCTTTCATTCCACAAACATACATGGAACAGTCTGCTGTAGCCCTAGATACTGGAAATAGAAAACTAGCAGCTCCAGGTTTTCCTTGCAGATAGTAGGGAGAAAACTTGACTACATCGCAAACAATGTGATGTGTTCTAGAGGTGTGTATTTGGTGATGCTATAGAAACAGGAGGAGAAAACACTAACGCTTAGCATGGTGTCTAGGGGACCTTGGAGAGGAACCCTCGGCCTGCTGGGCTGATGCCTGTGGAGGGATGGGAATGAAAGGGGCCCCGGCAGCCAGGCTGGTGCAGAGAGGGCAGCAGTCAGGGCACAGCATGGCTTAGGGTCCCTGGCCCTCAGCAGGCTGGGGAGAGGTGGCATGGAGGCCGCCAGGGTCCTGCAGGGGACAAGGCCAAAAAATAGAAGAGAGCTGAGAGGTTTGGACTTGACTCCACTGGTGACAGGCAGAAAGCCAAAGAAGACTTTCAATAAGGGCTCCATGCAGATCTGCATTCCGAGCATCCTCTGGCAGCAGCAGGGATGATGATTTGGGAGCCGGGTAGGAGGCAGGGGGAAAATTGAGGTATGAAAGTGTGGGGAGCAGCTGTAAAAGTTGAAAGCCTGGAGGCAGCTGATGGGGTGTGAATTGAAGCAGGGAGAAGAGAAAGAGAGGCAGGTAGAGGAGGGAGAAATCTTTGGGAATGGGATTGCAAGTGTCCGCCTACTGCCTGAAAGTGGGGAGGACATAGGCAAATCAGCCTTCCTTGCTTGAGTGTGAGATGAGGGACACGGAAAGACAAGCCTGGCTTGGGGAGTACAGGTTATCCAGGCTCAGTGAGGACATAAGAAGTGTGAGGTCCCTGTGGGACAGGCGGGCGTGATGTCTAAATGAAAGCTGGAAGACCCACAAGGGCTTGGAGAGAGGGGCTGGGCCAGGAGAGTCTGGGAGTCCCAGGTAGGGGTAGGGCCACCCAGAGGATAGGGAGGCAGGACGAGCCAGGCAGTACTAGAATGTGAGGGAAGCAGAGAGGAAGAAAGCCTGGAGTGGACTGGGCGAGGGGAGGCAGGAAGCAGGGGAAGAAGCTGTGGGGGGGGGGG
>PVJX010000361.1:0-163160 GCA_004027295.1 Dolichotis patagonum | reverse complement strand
CTGGGCAATTTTGCAAGATCCTGACTCAAAACAAGAGTCAAGGGTGTAGCTCAGTGGCAGAGTGGCCGTGTAGCATGCTCAAGGTCTTGGGTTCAGTCCTCAACACTGCAAAAGTCAAACATAAAAGACAGGAGAGAGCCAGGCGTGGCGGCACACGCCTGTAATCCCAGCGCTCAGGAGGTCAAGGCAGGAGGATCGCTGCAAATTCAAGGCAAGCCTGAATTACATAGTGAGATTCTGTCTCAACAACAAAACAAACCACAACAGGAAAAAGTGACCTCTTCTCTGTTGTAGAGATAAAAACCTAAGGATAGGTGAGGATATGGGTAAGTTTGGAATAGGGCCACTGGATGTATTGGAGAAGCCTACTGGTTTTTATTTTTTCTTCGCATGAGAGACAAGTAGAGCTGTTGGCAATGGGGTGAGGTGAGTAGGACAGGCAAACCCATCTTGAGGCTGATGAGAAAGACCTGGGACTTTTTGCAGTTATCCTGAAGATACTAGGTGGTGCCCAGCTAAGTGCACGGACTGTGGAGTTGTAGTGACCTGGTTTCCCCTCAGCCTGGTGGTTGGGTAGAGGCAGCCTGTGGTTGAGTAGCTCTGGGCCAGGGACTGACGGGAGGGCTGTGAGCAACAAAGACAGGAAGTTGTGGTTGTGGTGGGAAGCCTGGGGTGTGATGGTGTGTCCTTGAGATGCAGGCAGCAGGCAGGGTGGAGCTAGATAGGAAGTTTGAGGGAGCCCAAGAGGAGGGAGAGTCTGGGGCCGGCAAGTGTGGGGAGGTGGATGAGGAGGTGTCAGAGGCTGAGGACTCCGGCAGAATTTCCCTACATCCTGCCCCTTCCCTGATTTCCTATCAACCATCTCCCAGCTCCAAAGTCGTATAGCCAGAAACCTACAGAGTGAAGGCCTAGAGGTTAAAGGTCCTTCTCACTGGCTCTGGGGTACAGGAGTTACTAGAACCGAGTCATGTTCTGTTATCTGCTGATCAGAGGGCTGGGTCAGCTGGGAAATCTCTTCCTATAGCAAGCATCAACCTCAGAGAAAAATTAGTGCAGTTGAGAGAAAAAGGGCATTTGTCCACACAGTGTACAGGACTGTTCATAGCAATGTTATTTGTAGTGGCCCCAAACTGCAGACAACTCATATGTTCACCCACAGGTGAATGGGTGGACGCACTGGTAAAGCCTACAGTGGAAACTACTAACTGCTACTGATGAACCAATGACACGGAACATCGTGGAAGGAAGTGGGGGAGAAGGAGAGAGTGAGGGAAGGAAGGAAGGGAAGGAAAGAAAGGAGTCAGGCAGATGGGAAGGAAGGAAGGGAAGAAGGAAGGAAGGGAAGAAGGAAGGAAGAAGTCTAGCTTGCCTGATTCCATTTATATATAACTCTTGAAGCTCTGGAAAATACATACTAGCCTGTGGTAATAGAAAGAGGTCAGTGCTGCTGGGGAGGGTGAGAGAGAGGAATTATGAAGGGACACGAAGAAAGTCTTGGGGGTTCATGATGTTGATTTTGTTGATAATTTCATCTGTGTGTGTCAAAGCTTACTACATTGTGTATGCATCGCATTCTATGCTTGTTTCAGTAAACTTTAGTGGGGCCTTTCTTAGGAGTTTATTGTGTGTCCTAAAGACACCATATAGATTGGAACGATACAGAGAAGATTAGCATGGCCCCTGCGCAAGGATGACACACAAATTCGTGAAGCGTTCCATATTAAAAAAAAAAAAAAAGACACCATATGGAATCTTGTCCTGGCCTAGACACCAGGAGGGAGGACCTGGGCGTCCTCTCCTTCACGTACCAGAACCGGCCAAGTCGGTCAAGGTCTCATCAGGCTCTGGGAAAAATCTGTCACCTGGGTGGTGGGGGTGGAGAGATGGCAGTCAGCTCCTGCGCCCAGAGGACTCGCACTGCTGGGGGCCCCTTTTGCTGGGTTGAGGTGCGGGAGAGCCTGGGGCTGGGGTGGGGCAGGTCTGGGCCCAAATCCTGGTTTTGTCACTTACTGGTTGTGCACATTGTGCAGCGCAGATTCATCATCCGTGCTGTTGCTGGTGTGAGGGATGCTGCAGCCCCTCTGGCTTCCCCTCCATCCTTCACAGAAGTTGCCAGCTGGGGACCTACCCCTGACCCCTCTCCTGGCCTCCTCAGCAAAGCTTTGGCTTTCTCCTCCTCACGACCTCCCCAGAAGCAGCCCTTCTGTGTCACAGCATCACCTGTCCCTGTGTTAAGAGAGGTCCTAGACATCTGTCTGCTCTTTTTATGCTCATTTGCCCGGGGTGTGAGGGGTGGTATCAGCTCTCGGAGGCCGGGCTCAAGCACTGTCTACCTCTGGGTCCTCAGAAACTGCTCCAAAGACTGCGCCCTGGGCAGATGTGAGTGCATGGATGGTGGTGTGGGGCTCTCACCTTGGGCCTCGGGGCAGGGTAGTGGGTGACTTGCACTCAAAAGTGGGTGTCCCAAGACTATGGGATACTTCTCTTGATCCTGACCCTTTCTTATTGGTCCTTCTTAGTGATGAGGAAAAGTCAACCAGCTGGGTGCACCCAGGTACGAAATCAGCCATCCAGAGTGGACACTGCTTCAGCCCAGGTAAGGAGCCATTTGCCCTGCCTTCGCAACCCAGGAGGATGCCAAAGCTGGAGATGGCAGTGGGGGGCAGGACCCCTGTGCCCTGGCTTTGCTCTGCCTCCTCTCCATGGCTGGGTTCAGCTTCACCTTTGGATGCCTTCTGGGGGATCCTGAGGAACCTCTGGGTCTCCCCATGCTTCCACATGCACCACTGGCATCTGGGACAGACCTTGGAGGACAGAGCTCTTGTCCTGTCTCAGCCCTCTGTCCAGTCAGAAAGCTTCTCTAGTCTGAGGCTCCTGAAATGGCAACCCCCCGCCCAGTGCTGTGTGCCAGCCTGGCAGTGTCTCCGTTTGTGCTGCCCAGGACAGCTGCCACTGGCACCGTGGAGATGTGGCTAGTGCTAGTGAGGACCTGAAATTTAAAATGTCTTTTTCTCTGAGAGGCAGGTATAGAGGCATGTTGTCTGTAATCTGTGACACTTAGGAGGCTGAGGCAGGAGGATTACAACTCAGACCCTGACTTAAAATAAAAATGAACAAAGGGCTGAAGATGTAGCTCAGTGCAAAGGTCCTAGGTTTCATCCTCAGTACCACACCACCAAATAAAATAAAAAAGGAAAGAAAAAAATAAATAGCCCCTTGTGGCTAGTAGGCACCCCTTCACATGGGGAGAAACAGGAACAGGAAAGAGGAGATGCCAAGGCTAACACTGGTTTGCTTGTTTGCCCTCAGGGACCTCCCAGGTCGGTGGGTAAGGCAGGACGCATCTAGCCAACAAGACATATGAAAGGACCAACGTATCTGGGTGTGGTAACGCACATTTATAACCCCAGAACGCAGTACTGCAGAAACAAAAAAACAAAAAAGAGCCAAAGAAAAAGGTTCCAGTCTGCTTTGCAGGGGTAGGGATACCAGGAATCAAGGCAAGACCGGAGGAACCTTAGTTGAGTGTCAGGCTGCCCTCTTTGGGGCACTGCTGGAGGTCAGTAGGAAGAGGCAGTGTGAGAGAGGAGCATCATGGGAGAATCTCTACCCATCCAGCCTTCATCTGACCCAACACCAGGCACCAGGTTCCGGGAACCTTGGTCATTCAAAGGGTACAGCCAACACTGCTGCACACATGGGGTAGGGTTCGGATTTGCCCAGAACCTACTTCTGTTTGATTCTAGGCTGGAATCATTGTGTCAGGCAGGAAAATTGAAGAGCAGAGAGGAAGTTCCTGGCTCAGGGCCATTTGGCTAATATACATGGTGTCATGGCCAAATGCAGAAGCTCTGGAGGGGTTGCGGCCCCAGCTCTGGTCTGGGTTTGCCAGCAGTGTGGTCCTAGGCAGGCCCCCAGAGTTGGCTTCTTTGTCTGTGCAGCAGGGATGTGGTGGTCATCAGAGTTGTGCCTGTCACACAAAGGAAGTAGCTGCTGCTGGGCTGTCTCTGTTGGGTTTCCAGCTCGAAGGAGGCCTCTTCCCCCCAGGGCTGAGGCTGTTTTCTTTCAGCCAGGTGTCACTGCTGCTGCAGTGTCTCAGCTGTCTGCAGTTGGGCCCATCACCTCTCTAGGAAGGACTGGAAGATGTTTAAAAGTCTGGAAGCCAGTTCTCTCCTTTTAGGCTGCAGCCAACTGGTTGTCCAAAGCCGGGAAGGGGTTAAGGTGCCCCTGAAGCTTGCCGGGAAGGCAGCTGCCTCGGTGGGCACTCCGCCTGGATAGGAATATAAGCGCTCTTGGTGTTGCCCAGGCAGAGAGGGCAGTGTGGAGGGAAGTTGCTAGAAAAAAGACAGGGGACATAATCCACACTGGCCTCTTTCCCAGACACATCACAGTGGCAGGATTATTTATGGTTCTGACCCAATGGGGATCCCTCTGCTTGGGGAGGCTGCCAACCCACGCCCTTCTGAATGGGACCATCCTCCTGCAGGGACAGAGGGGAACAAGTAGCATTTATGGAGCTGCACAGAGGAAAGAATGTGGGCTTTGGAGGAGGCAGACCAGCACTCACATCCCAACCTTGTGTGACCCTAAGTGAGTTGATAAACCTGTCTGGGTCTCAGTTTCCTCATCTGTGAATATGTTTGGGCTTGACACCCATTGTGCAATGTTGCTGTGCAGATTAGATATGCTAGCGGAGGTGGCACTCCTGGTTTAGATGGAGGATGGGAGCGCTTCACCAAGGGGAGCTGGTGTTTAGTTCTCTGGGTGAAGTCCTGAGCTGGAATTTGGGCTCACTAGCTGTTCTAGTTCATGGAAGCAACAGCAGCACCACCAGCAGCCACTGTGGAGATAGAGACCTTGGATTCGTACAGGTGCACAGAGTGGATGAGTCTGAACTGGACCTTCTGCTCTACAGCACCAGGCCCCACTGTGTGCAGTATGTGCCCCAGAGCAGCTGGGAAGATGGCAGGAGACATCCAGGCCAATGGACAGCGGCTGTGCCTTGGAAAGCCCCACACTAGGGCATGTATTTGGCAGAAAGGTAGCGGTGATTGCCAAGAAAATCCCTGCCTATTGTCCAGTATGTCAGCAAGGAGGCTTCTGTACCCCCACGAGAAATGAACTCAACCAGCTCTCTACCTCTACCTCTGACAGTGGATTCTCTTGGGTCTCTCTGAAGGCTTCCCTCTGCCATGGGGCAGAGAAGTCCTGTCCCAGGAAGGTGGGACAGGCCAAGGTGGCTGTTTGGTTCAGCGGGCAGCGTGAATCAGTGCTTAATAGGGAGCTCCTTGGAGGTGGAGGAGAGTTTAGCTCCTGTCACTCAGATTCTGTGATTCTCCTCTCCGAGCACTTTCATAGATGAGCTTTTTTTCCCTTTGGAGATGCCACTGCAGATTAAAAAGCAAGTCTCTCCAAAGCTGGGTGTGGTGGTACTATAATCTCAGTGTCCTGGTAGGCTGAGAGAGGAGGATTGTAAATTCAGAATCACAAATTCAATCTCTACTTAGGCAACTTAATGATTTAGTGAAGCCCTGTTTCAAAAATAAAAACTAAATTTAAAAAGCACTGATGCTGTAGCTCAGTGTAAAGGCCCTAGGATCAATACCCAGGATTGCAAAAGAAAAAATGAAAACAGAACTGAAGTCTCTGCATTTTCCAGGACTGATGTCCCAGGTCCTCAGCATGGTGTAGGGAAGCAGCAGAATCTGGTGGTCACAGCACTGGCCTGGGACTCAGATCCTTGAATCCTGGTCGCACTAATGACTGTGAGCTCTGGGCGAGTGGCTGCCCTTGGTTCTGAGAGGGCCAGTTGCGTGGCTCTGAGGGCACTTTCAGGACAACTGTCATGCTCTTACTGCTGTGTATGGGGGCCTGACCCAGCACAGGTGATCAGAAAGGTTTGCTGAGTGAGTCAGCTGGTCCCCTCAGGGAGTGGGTTCTTTGGTCACCTTGCCCATTGTCAGAGAACTGCCTTACTGCTACCTTCGTCATCATCCCCTGGGGGCACAGGCTCTAGAAACAGCGGCTACTCCAGGGGCTGCGGCTGGTCTGAGATCTCTGATGGCTCTCCAGGCGGGTCAGATATGGGCCCAGCTCACCTGTGCTGTGCTGCTCTTGCCTCCTCGCAGGTTTGCCCAAGGGCTGGGAGATGGATTCCACCACCGAAGGAGCTGTGTACTTCATCAAGTGAGTAGGAGCTGCCTTGCTGATCTCCCTTGCCGTTGCTCGTCCTCACATCCGGGTCATCCACGCTTCTTGGGTGGGGAGGAGGTTAAAGGGCCTGGAGCACAGCAGACAGAGGCTGAGTGTGTGTGTGTGTGTGTGGTGGCCTGTGTGGTGGCCAATGTCGATCACCAATCATGTAGTCTTTTGGGGCTGCCGAGGTGAGGGGAGCGCTGAGCTGGGCTGTGCAGGTGAGAAGGAACAGACTGTTCCAGGCACACAGCAAGGCTGGGAGGTTGAGATGGAGCGGCAGAGGGGAGAGAAGCTCAGCTATGGGAAAGAGGTGTGGCCAGGTGTCACAAGCGAACAAGGCCAGGCCAGCCACTGTCAATGTCTCGGATGGGGACACTTGGGATTTGGGGTGGAGGTGTGTGTGGCCTCTGTGGCAGCTGAAGGTGTGTGCCTGGGAGAGCCACCCTGGACTTCAGGGTGGACACAGGGGACACAGGTCTCTGGGTTCATTTCCACCCAGACTCATTTCCTTTGTCTCCCCACCTTCCAGCCAGGCGGGGTCCTGGCTTCCTTCCCATGGGCAAGGCTCGGCATGCCCTGGCCTGTGGTTGCCCACCTGGTCTGGTCCCCAGTGCTGCAAAGATGACCAAGTGCCACTGCTTGGCTGGCTGGGTCACTGGTACTGGCAGAGAGGTCACAGTGGCCTGCAGTGGGAGGAGGCTGTCTGTTTCCTGTTCCCTCCTCCTCTTCTCTGAGACCTGCATCCCCAGTACCGAGAGAGGTCTCTTTTCATCCCCACTTAGGGCTGTACATATACCAGCTTGGCTGTTAATCATTTACTCAGAAAAAGGTGGAAGCCTTTCCGTAAATGTTTTGGAACTCGTTCTGCTGTGACATGGTCCTGACAGCTTGAACTTCCCCTAAACTTGAACCCAAACCTCTTACTTCTGTTAAGAATTGTGCCTTCTTTTCTCCTTACATGTACCATCTCATTATTCCTCAATATACACTGGGATTGTTCAGGAAGCACATTCAGTGTTACTTTATCTCATCCTTCCTTAAAATCTTGCCACCTAAGATGACCTGGTCCCTGACCTCCTCTCTGACCAGCTATGCTGACCTTCAGCCTTCTTGCCTTCTGTCATGTCAGACTCATTCCCACCTCAGGACCTTTGTACATGCATCTTCCTGTGCCCAGAGCACTTTCCTTGTGTTGCCACCCCTGTGGCTTCTACATGTCAATAAGTTCAAGTGTCACCTCCTCAGGGGGTGCCTTTCCTGACTGCTGATATTCCCACGCCTCCTTCAGTCATTTTTCCCCCTAAACCTACCACCACCTGAAGCTTTTAAAAGTCTATTTATTTACATTTTTTTGTTACTGTTCTCCACTGGTAATGGAGCCGTCAAGAGCAGAATCTGGCTATGGTATCTTGTTTCCCACTGTCCCAGGAATTTTCTGGCACACAGTAGGAAGTCCATGTTTGCTGAAATGAGCGAGTGAATAAAAGACACTGAGAGGTGAGCAAGGGAAGCACAATTCATGCCTGCCTTAGCTGTCAGCCCTGAGCTTTCTCCTAAGCTTCCCCTCAGTCAGGAGCAGGGACGGGTGTGCCTTACGGCCTCTGCCTCTGCATTCATCCTGTGTCCCCACGGCAGCGGCGGTGGCAGCAGCGGCATGGGACTGCAGCGCCCTAGAGACTGCGCCCTCCTCCCCTCCCACACCCTGGTCCATCATTCCTCCTGCTGCGACAGTGACCGCTTCTCACCATCCCCATGCTTCCTGGTCCCCTGGACTGTTCCGGCAGCTTCCCCCTTCCTTCTCCTGCCTCCAGCTCCAGGGCCACAGGAGAGCTCTTCTCGAGAGTGCAAATCACTCACCTTGCTCTCCATTAAAACCCTTCCACGTTTCCCATCACTTAAGGATCAAACCCAAGTCCCTCCTCCAGGCGCTGAAAGGGCTTCATGACCCGGCCCCTGCCTTCCCTCTCAGCTCACCCATGCGCACCCCAGTTTGCTCTTCAACCTGCTCCTGAAACCTCACCAAGCCTCTTGCAGCTTCAAAACACATCCGCCAGTGCACCCAAGCCCTGGAGGGAGCTGCTCCCTCCACTGATGCAGCTTGTGCCGACCTGTGAGCCCTGTTCTTCCTTTGAGACCCCACCTTGGTCCCCTTTTCAGGGAGTCACATGTGGCATGATCGTTTGCACATGCATCATTTTCCCGCAGTCATTCTCCACCCTGAGCATCACCAGAGGGCATGTGGAGACATATTGCTGGTCCTCCCTCTGGAGTTTCTGAGTCAGAGGGTCCAGGCTGCATTTCTAGTGAGTTTCTAGGTGATGCTGATGGCACTGGTCTGGGGACCACACATGGAGAACCACTAGTGTGGGATGAAAACTGGTCCTGGGCAGGGGGTGACCCGCGGTGGCCATGAAGTCTGGCGACGTGGTACAGATGTCAGTAGCTGTGTCTTACGTGCTCCTGTGTGTCCCAAGCTTGGTGGCCATGCTACACAGCAGGAGCAGCTGCCTCCCCTTTCTCAGCTAAGGGCTTTACTGCATCATCTCATTTAATCCTCACAATACCTCTAAGAGGAGGAACTATCACCATGACCTGTTTGAGCTGATAATGGGGGGACCCAGCTAATGTCACCAAGCTTGCAGAAAGCAAGCTAGAGGGTAACCCTGGGTCTTCATGATTTCATAGCTCTGCTCTTTGCAGAGTGCTGGGTTCCTGCAGCACTGTTGGTTCCTGGCTTGGACAGGAGGGTACTCTGGGACTCCATGGTGAAGGAGTGAGTGACGGATGGCCCATGTCCTTCCAGCCTGCCTGAGCTGTTTCCAAGAAAGTTGATGATATTTGGTTGGTGCGTGAATTAGGAACTCTGAGTAGCCCAGACGTGAATCCCATGAGGTAATAACGACAATCAAGTATCCAGGCAACTTGGGGAGCTATTTTTGCTTCTAGTATGAATGAGTCAAATTTCAATGAGCAAATAACTGTTGTTTGCCCAGCATCAAACAAATGCGATATAACTGTGTGTAAGTCCTCTCCTTCAAGGTGTTGGGAGGTGACGATCGTCATGTGCACACAACTGATGTAGTTACCAGGCACTGTGTCATTTACCAGGAATGGGATGTGGGAGAAAAGGCAAAGGGTGGACTGGGGTAAAGCCCAGGGCGCCTGTGTGTGCTTACCACATGCATCCACAAGAGGACACTAGAGCGGGTGTGACTGCCACCCCCAGGCCTCTAGGGAGTTTGCTCAGTGGTGACCCTGGCTGATGATGTCCTCTAGGAGCTGACAAGGCCATTTTGACCCTCCCTGCCATACCTCAAGCACTGCGGGTCTGGGGGGCTTCCTGCTGATACTTAAAGATGCAGCTATATAGCTGGGAATGAGGGTGCATTCCTGTAATCTTAGCTGCTGGGGAGATTGAAGCAGAAAGACTGCAAGTTCAAGGCCAGCCTGGGCAATTGAGCAAGACCCTGTGTCAAAATTTTTTAAAAATTTAAAAAGGGTTGGGAAATAGCTCAGTACTCCCTGGGCTCAATCCCTAGTATCAAAAAAAGAAGAAAAAGGGTAGAAAGGAAAGAAAGAAGAAAAGAAAGGAAGGATTGCAAAGAAGGAAAGAAGGGTTGGAAGGAAGGAAGGATGGGAAGCAGGAAAGAAAGAAAGAAAGAAAGAAAGAAAGAAAGAAAGAAAGAAAGAAAGAAAGAAAGACCTACAGTTCTCTTCTTGGCTCTTGGCTCCCTCCCCTGCTCCCTGATCAAGCTACCCGCTATGGAATTTATCAGTTCTATCTGGAGTGCCTTTCTCTTTCTCTGGAGCTGGCAGGGAGGGGGACCTGTCCTGCAGAGCCCCACCCCCTAACCCTGCTGCCCCTCCACTCAGGGAGCTTCCTTGTTCTGGTCTGAGCGCTTCCTCTGAGATGACATGAGATCAGGCAGGTGGAGCCTGTGGGACAGCCAGGCTTGCCTGTGCCAGGCTGGGGGCTTCAGAGAGGCAGAGACCAGGGCTGTACCCCAGGGTGCGGGGCTGGGCCTGGAGACCCCCCAACCTGTAGGACCTCAGAGCAGGAGGGATCACAGGAAGGGAGGGGGCACCAGCAGAATCTGTTATGTTGTCCCCAGAAGGCAGACAGGATGGTCCCAGGACAGCATCCGATGGAGCCGCTCTGCCAGCTCCTTCCTCAAAATAGCATATGATACCTCCGAACAGTGGACATCGAGGTAGTGCAGGGGATGGAGGCACAAATGGCTTTAGGGCCCAGGGTGAGTGTATGACTGAGGGCTGGGAGAGTCTTCCAGTTTGGTGTGTTAGTGACCACAGGCCACACGGTGGCGCTCCAGTGTTCGGAGACCGTGAATAGCGACTGAGAGGTGGGACTTGGTCCTTGAGCCTCCGGGATTTGGGGTCTGGACAGGCAGGGCCACCGAGGAGTTTCTGCAGACTCCTCTGTCCCCCGTGTAGCCCCCTCAGCCTTCTCTGGATGCATCTTGCTGCTTGACAGGCTACTAGGGAGGTGCCTGCCTCCTCTGCTCGGCCCCGCCTCACCTGTCTGGGACCCCAGGACCCTCAGGCTACACCTCCTACCCCAACATGAAGGTGCCACATCTGGGCCAGTCCTCCCTTTGGCCTGGCATCTACCCTGAGCCCCCAGGCCTGCCTGCTCAGGCTCCTCTGTTGATCCAGTAACTGTCTGCAGCCCTTGCTTGATGTCTGCCAGAGAGGAAACCTGCCCAGCAGGCCCGTCTGTTGGCCGCCTTTCCAGTGGCCTGAAGATTGAGTGGGATGGGGCTGCAGTCCTTGTCCCCTTCCCTGCCCCACTCCGGGGGTGCTGTAATCCCTCACCCCAACCCTACTGACCCCCAAGAGCCCCTTGCTGTTGGCTGGCTGGTCACAGAATCTCCCCTGCCTGCACCAGGGAGCCTTGCCAAGGCCTGCAGCACCAGCGTACTGAGTTGTGCTTCACTGTCCTGCTGGGCGCTGGACCGCAGCTAAAGCCTCCCTGCCCCTTCAGCAAAGAGTGGCTTCCCCTCAGTCAGTGAGGGCAGCCTGGCATCCCAGCTGAACAGGGGGAGGCAGGGGCGACAAGAGCCCCGTCCCTGAGGGCTGCTAGGCTGGGGCATGCTGCCCTAACTGTGGGATCTACCCTAACTCAGATCTCTGTGCCCCCACCCCAACTCACCAGTCCTCCTGGGAGGAAAGTTGCTTCTGCCCCTCTCATAGCAAATTCTTTTTAAAGGAAAGGACTTGGGTGGGAAGTGTGATGTCTATACTCAGATCACAGTGAGTCTTACTTTACTTGAGTGAAGAGAGATTGTGCTTATTTATTTATTTATTTATTTTGTCCTTCTGAGACAGGGTCTCCCTATGCAGTTCAGGATGGCCTTGAGCTCACTTTGTAGCCAAGGTTGGTCTTGAATTTGCAATGATCCTCCTGCCTCAGCTTCTTGAGTGCTGGGATTACAGGCGTGTACCACTATACCTGATTGAGACTATACTTTTGTACCATTGTTCTAATAACAAATTAAAAAGATAAAATTGTGTAGGCTGGGCATTGCACACACCCTGTATCTAAGCCTGCTTTTCACAATCTTTCTAAATCAGAAGTGACTGCAGGAGCTCATTGGTTTTGGGTTCCAGTTCTAGGTCTACAGAGTGGGCAGAATTGAGACAAGGGAGCCAGTCTGGAGATTTATTTGCAAATCCTTCTTTCTACCCTCTCTCCTCTAATGCTGGTTACAAAAAATTGATGTTTCTATTGTTTTGTTCATTGTCACAGGGAAGCTATTGTTTTTTCCAGCATTCACAGAAACATGGAGAGGGAAACTAAGCCAGAGCATGAGACAGACACAGACACACACACACCATTCACACTTGTGTATACACACATACACACTGGAGCCAGAGAATCTCATTACACCAGAACCAGGAGCAGTCCTATTGTCTGGAGCTCTTCTGCTTCGAATCATCAATAATGCAAAACCCAGATGCCCTTTGGTGAGCAATTTGGGCAGAGGACCAGGAGATCCTGGGGTCTCATAGTGGGCTCCACCCCTCTCTGTTATTTCCCTAAATGCATGCTGTTGGATGAGTATGTGGAGGTACTGGGGCCCCAGCTGAGCCCTGTCCACACCACAGGCAGCTAGGGTGCTTGAGGCCCCAGCACAGTGCAGGCCCCTGGGCCTTTGTGGTTCCCTGCAGCTCTTAGACCCAGCCGCTGGCCCGGGTCCCCTTTGGGGGACAGCCTTGTCTGGGTGGTAGGAGGTGAGGGAGGCTCTCCTGGGAGGTTGGGCTGCAAGGGTAGTTATCAGCTCGTTCCTGGTGTGGATGGAGTTAAACCTTTCCGGGGGACTATTTACTCCTGATCCTAAGTGACAGCTTGGGGAGGGAGAGTCACGTGGCCCTGAAATCCCCGCGGGAGCCCATGGAGCATGCCCAGCTGCTTCTGCCTGGGAAAGATGCTGGATCCTGCAGTAACCACAACAGCATCCTTTCCCCGCGCCAGGGACCTGCCAGCCAGAGAGATGACTGATTAGATCAGCTTAGATCCAGAGCTCCGCTCGCGAGCAGGGGCCCCCGAGGGGCGGGGGAGGACGACCCCGGCCGGCCTGAGCTGGGGGAGGGGGGCCTTGGGCCCGCAGTTAGCGCTCTCAGCCGGATCACACCTCTGAAGCGAGCGGGTGAGTCTGTTTTGATGCATCAGATAGACAAGCGGGAGGAGAAAGGTTGGGCTCTGGTCAGGGCAGGCTGCCGGGTTAGCCCGGGCTGTGTGCACTGCGGTACCACTGCCTTCCCAAGCCTCCGCCTTGGCAGCGTTTCTCGGGATTGTGGATGCTGAGAATGCTAATTTTAGCCCTGTCTGTGCCCCCACCCCCTTCCACAATCCCCAGGAAGGGCCGTTGCTGTCTGAATTGATTACATCTGAATTGCATCCTCTGGGTGAGGACAGCTTTGGGGCTGCCAGCCTCCTATGGTGCAGTCCAGAGATGTGTGTGTGTGGGGGACTTGCCTGGCCAGAACACAGACCAATGCCGCCCTGTCTCTCCTGGGCTGGAAGGAACAAATAACCACCTGCAGGAGGAAAGGATGGGGTCCAGGGTCAAGCTGGGTCACCCTCAAGGGCCCATCTCTCAGTGGGATGAGCCAGAGAGTATCTTTCCTCCTGGGTAGAGGCTTTGGGATTCTGGGGGAGGGCAAGTCTGGGGGGTGAGGATTCAGTAGGGAGCTCCTGCAGGTGCTAGATTCTGGGACAGACTGTGGGGAATGAGGGGACCGTGTTCACAGTGGAGGCTGGCTGCGGGGACTGCCTCTAGCTGAGAGCCCCAGGTTTATTGTGTGAGGGGTTGGGGGAGGGAGAAAGGCAGGGGACTGGCCAGAGAGGGCAATGCGATGGGGTGAGGGCAGGAAAAGGGGAAAGGGAGGGGAAAGAGGCTCTTGGGAAATGCTCTCCAAGACTGCAGCGCAGCCAGGGCTGGGAGATTCAGAGGTAGGTGCCATGGTGCAAGGAGAGCTTGCCCCAGGGTGGAGGCCGAGGGTGAGCTGCAGGACGTGGTGGGGAGGTGACAGAGTGCAGTTGGTGACCAATGGAGTTGCGGCCTTCAGAGCGGGGCAGTTTTCATCAGATCCCTCTAGACCCCTTGCCCTCCATCTGGCAGCTTGGGTGGTAGAGTCCACTGTGGGTCTCCTGCAGGTGGAGGCTGAGCCCTGCCTGGCATAACTCTGCCCCAGCCCCCTGTCCAGATGGCTGTGGGGCATTGCAGATGCGTACCCTGCAAATCCCCCAAATCCTGGTTTCTAGGCTCCCGAGGAGCAGCGTGGGGTTGGGGATTGGGCTGTGCCTCTCTAGTCCTTAGCTTCTACCTGGGAGCAGCTAGTTTTACCCTGGGCAGGATCCGTGCTGATCCTGGTGGCAGAGAGGGGCAGGGGGGACAGTCCACAGGAGGGTAGTGGCAGGAGAGTCCCAGGGGTTCCCAGGGTATAGCCACGGGTCTTTCCTTGAGGAAACAAGAGGGTTTCTGGGTCTCGGCACAATGGTGCAGCATTCCGGGCTGCAGATATGAGGATATGAATTATTAAAAGTCCTTGGCTTCCCAATCAGCAGTGGGGTGATAAATGTGTTAGTGCGGGGGTAATTAATCCTGGCGGGCTGCTGCATGGGCTGCAGACAAAGAAGACTTTTTTTTTGCTAGTTTGGCTCCTTTTCCTTTTCCATGGCGAGGTGATGGTGCAGGACATATTACATAGATAATTACTTTCAGGGTGTCTGCCTGGATTATTGAGTTGGATTCTTCCTGCTCTGTGCAAATGAAGTAATTACTGAGGAAGTCGGGAGCCAGGCAGCCCGCCTTGGCTCGGGGCTGACATTGAAGCCCCGCCTCCCCGAGGCGCACTGCAGCCTGGATCAGCCGGCTCTCTCTGCCTGCCCCGGGGACGGCTTGGACTGGACCCAGTTCATAAGGTGTCAGCGGGTGCTGGCTATGTGGTTCTCCAGGCCAGTTTCCTCTCCGCCTTCCTCACCTGCCTGTTGTGACTGCCTGGTGTGACATTAGATGAGGTCACTGGCCCTGGCGCTGTGTGTCCTCGTGGCCTCCAGAGGCAGGTCAGGAGGAAGAGCTGAACTTGCCCGCAGGTTATAGCTATGGGGGGCTTAACTGGCCCCTGAGCACGGTGGGCGTCCAGGATCCTGGCAACAGGCTGAGAGAGATGGCTTCAGCCCAATAAGTGTATGAGAAACATTTAGAGTAAGTGGAGACCCAAAGGAAGAATGTAGAGGAATCTCTCAGTTCAGGTGGGCTCCTGCAGGTGCCCTGGGGGTCCAGATGAGCCCCTGGCCAGCCTTCCTTGGGGAATCCCAGTGATAGGGAACTCATCACCTCACAAATTCCTGAGTGGTGGGAATGTTATTTATTGAGTCAAAACCTGTCGTTCCCTGAGCCCCATTCTTTGACTCTGAGTCTTTGAAGCTGCCTGAGTCTTTGACAATCTTCTCTTTCACACAGCAGTAAAAAGGATTGTCTCATAAAAATAACATGGATAGCTGGCTATTCATGTGTGGACACAATGCATTTTACATAAGCATTTTTGTGTAGGACATTTAGGCTGTTAACCTTTTCCTTCTACAAATAAACACGATATAAACATTTTTGTTCATGAAGCATTTTCTTTATTTTGGATCATTTCCAAAGGATACATCCCACCACACAGAATTGATGCAATATGGTATAAGTGCCTGCCTGCAAGTGCAAGGTCCTGAGTTTGATTCCCCCCCACCCCCCAAAAATTGATGTAATAAAGCATACTCATTAAGACACTTTTCTATTCTGTGAGCATAAAATATATGATCACTTAAAAATGTAGAAAGACATGGCAAAGTTTAAGTCTATCCATAATTCTCTCTACCAGAGATTTCATATATCTGTATATCTTTTTAGGAATTCATGCAGTATGTATTCATGTATATCTTTTTAGGAATTCACACACAGACATATGACTAGATGTATCACTGTCAAAAACATATATATCATTAAAATTTTGAGCCAGATGTATACATTGTCACTTAACTATTTTTCCATGTCATCAATGTTCTCTAACAACACCCAAGTAGCTATGTAGTATTTGGTTATGCATCTATTTGCTTTTCAGACCCTTATGTCAGCTAATTCCAGTTTTTCACTTCTATAAACAATGCTCCAGTGAACATATAAATATCTGAGTTATTATGTATATGAGTGTTTTTTTTCCCTTAGGCCACATGTTTAGAAGTGGAATTGCTGCATATTTTTAAATATTTGGACATATTTTATCAAATCCCTTTTTCAACAGCATGACTTTACATTTCCAGCAGTTGCCTTTGAGGGAGCATTTTGCGGTGAGAGCAGGAGCTTAAGCATTCTAACAATTTTTACGTTCTTGACTCGTTGTTCTTCGTGGTTTCCATCCTTTTGCTTGATTTGTTCCTCCAGTGGTGAGATAGAAAACTTCAAGGAGATGAACTGAGTAAGATTAGTCCACACTTATAGCAATATATAATATGTTCATTTAACAAACATATGTTCAAGTCTGGCTTTTTTTTTTTTTTTTTGGTAGTGGAGATCCAATTGAGGGCCTTTGCACTGAACTGCATTCCCAGCTTTTTTTTTTTATTTTTTGAGACAGGTTCTAAATTTCTAAATTGTCTAGGCTGGGCCTCATAGTAGGCTGTGATTGAATTTGCAATCCTCCTGCCTCAGCCTCTCAGAGTGCTGGAATTATAGGTGTGTGCCATTGCACGTGGCTCTGGCTCAGCCTTTGGTCTTCCTTTCATTTTCATTCTTTTTTTTTTTGTTTTGTTTTGAGACAGGTTGTGTCTTTGGTTTTCTGAGATAGGGTCTCCTTATGGCGTTCAGGCTGACCTTAAGCTCACTGTGTAGCACAGGCTGGCCTTGAACTTACAGAGATCCTCCTGCTTTACCTCCTCAGCCTCTTGATTCTCTTGAGTTCTGGGATTACAGGCATGTGCCACTACTTCCGGCTCCCATATTCTTTCTTGATCCTCTCTTGTCAAATCTACCCAATCTTTTACATTCCTATGAGTCCTCTTTGCACCTTTCCAAATTAATATGAGCTGAGCTGATAAACAAATTCTGGTCCATGTGCTATTAAGAGAGTGTTGGTAAAAAGAAGGTCCATTTGGAATTTGAAAACATAGACCGAAATCCTGGTCCAAGATGGGTGTGGTAGCACAGGTCTGTAATCCCAGCATTTGGAAGACTGAGGCAGGAGGATTGCCTCAAATTGGACACCAGCCTGGGCCTCATAGTAAGTTCAAAGCCAGCCTGAACTCTGTAGTGAGACTCTGTCTCAGAAAACAAAAAACAAACAATAGGAAATCCTGGTCCACACTAGTGGCTATACGACTTGTAGCAATTTTAGTCTCTTTGTGTCTGTGTTTCCTACTTTGTTTCTTACTCTGTGGTTAAGTATCACTACCCACCTACTACCCACCTACTTCGTTGATCACTTGCTGAGTAAACTGCAAGTCATCACACAAATGTCACAGTGCTTTAACTCACAGGCCAGACAGGTGCTGTGGTTGGTGTGAACTGTGCTTAGGGGAAGAAGTATGGAGGGTGACAGTGAATCCTCCCAGGTCACCCACTTTGTCTTTGGTAGACTGTGGTCCTTATATGGATTCAGAAAGTGGAGGGGGGCACCTGTACAACCTGAGAACCGTGTATCACCCCAGACCAGGGTTGCTCCACTGCCCTGGTTTCAGCTGTGTCCTGTGGGCATTGGTTGAGAGCTGAACCCCTAGAGCAGCCTCAGCCCTGGGAGGAGAAGCTGCTCCTCCTTATCTCTGCACACCCTGCCCGCCCCTGTCTGGCTCATCATTACCTGAGAAGTCTATAATGCAGATGTCAGTTTGCTTTTAATTGGCCAAGTGCTTGCAATTATCCTGTTAAATTCAACCTGGCCTTGGGTGCTGAGGTCATTTTTCTGATTTTGCTTGGTTCTTGCCTCCTCATGACTATCAGTAGCAATCCAGAGATTGCAGGCAAGCCTGAAACTGGGGCTACCCTGCTGGGGAACTGAATCTATCAAAGTGGGAGAAGGAAAACCTGCTTGGGTGGGTTGAGGTGGGAGGGTAGTGGAGGTGCAGTGCCCAGAGACTGGTTAGAGTCACAGTGAGGTAGAGAACGCAGGTACCTTCCTAATCCAGTGTCCTTCCCCTTCTGAGTCTCAGTTACCTCATCTCCATGGAGTGGGAGTAATAATTCCTGCACTTCCTTCCTCACTTAGGTGCAAGTGAGTTAATGTCAGACGTCAGTGTGAATATAAAGCAATGTGACACAAATATGAAAGTTCCTCAGAGTTCTAAATGTGCTCCCAATGCCTCAGACCACTGGTCCTGGGCCCTGGCCCGTCTCCATCACTCTAGTGATACCTTCTAATTCCTGATTCCATAGTCTTCTCATCCTACCCATGTTCCCCAGACAGGAGTGATTCGAGCGTGATAGTTAGCACTTGTCAGGTGCTCCATGCATGTTGGGCATGTGAAGCTTTGGATGGGAGTGAGTTTGGGCCCAAGGACCAGGCACAGGCACAGAATCACCAGAAAGCCTTCAGTGGAAGTGGTATGGGATGTGTATGCCCCTTCTCCTCCCCTTGCCTTCTCTGCCCTGGGCACCTTCAGGACAGTAGGTGGTGCATTTTGCCTTGATTGTGTTTTGGAATGTTTGGCACAGAGCCAGGTGCATAGATGTGGTCCAATGACTTTTTGTCTGATGAGACAGAGTAATACGGTAGTAGATAGAGCATGAATTAAGACTTGAGGAATAGGACTTGGGGTCCTGGTCCCACTACTTTCTCTGGACAAATACTTACTGTATACTCATTATGTAGCAGGCAGGTCCTAGGTTGCAAAAATGGATTTTAAAATCCGCAGTCTGTTAGGGGGCAGAGGGTAAGTCATTACCCTGAGTATAATAGACACATGCCACATATATTGGTGGCCAAGAAAAAGCTAGGCCCTCCTGCAAGGGTCAGGAAAAGAAACCTTGGGAAAGAAACCTTGAGCTGCCTCGTCTTGGCAGAGTATTTTAGGAGAGTTATGTGACTCTGGGCCGCAGTTTCCTAAGCTGTCATGCGAGGAGCTTAAAGCCTCCTTTACAAGTATGAAGATGAAATGAAATGAATTAAAATAAAATGAAGAAAACAGCTGGCACCAAATAACCATTTAATAGTTGTTCAAAATGTCTCCTTAAAGCCACGCCAGGCGGTGGCTTGGTCAGAGAAAGGCAGGAGCCAGTAACCCCAGAAATTTCAGGAAGTTAGTCCGTACCCTTTGTCTTAGCTCTGTGACCTTGAACAACTCCCTTAACTTCTGAAATTGCTGTATCTGCAAAGTGAGTTAATATGTTTGTTTTGTGGATCACCTGACAAACTTCGCCCAAGGCAGCTAGGACATGCTGAGCATAGTAAGCACTAAAAAAATAATAGCTCTTTTTGTTATTTTACCAACATATTTCAGAGAGAGAGAAGGAGAGGGAGAAAGCGCGTGTGAGAGCGCACATCTGCATGGAAAGACATACATATTGCATGCATGTCAACTCCTGAATATGCTCACAAAGGAAGAAGGGTGAGGGGACGCTGCCTAGGCTGAGTGACAGCCAGTGGCTGCTCTGTCTGAGAAAGCTTCCTTCAGAAGTGACCAGAACTCTGCAGAAAAGGCTGGAGGGATCGAACCCTGGTAACAAAACCAGGGAGGTCAACTGTGGTTCATGTTCTAAGTTGGGGGGACTGAAAGGTCCCTCGACGGCAGGAACTTAATTCCCTTTGGCATGTAGGCCTCCTGGCCTGAGCCCGTCCTGCCAGCAACATCCCAGCTGCTCTGTAGCCTGGCTGGTCCCCTGACCTTCCTAAGCTAGGCAGCCTGGCGGCCATGCTGGGTTGCCGTGGTAACTGGCAGCCTCCCAGCTGGGTTGCCTGGGTAACAAGTTAACTGGTATTTAGGGGGAGGGGGTGGTGAGCTGGGGGGAATCAGTCTCAAAAGAGGTGGGACAAGAAGGAAGACAATTCTCAGATGCCCCCAGTACAGCCTTCTCCTCTCTCCCTCTTGGGATTGGAAAAGCCAGAGAGAGACAGGTAGGAAGATGCTGTGTACCCTGTGCCCTTGTGTGTGTGTGTGTTTCATGGTGTGTGCTGTGTTGGCCAGTGCAGGAAAGCTAGGAGGATGTAGGAACTCTTCCTGGCCGTGAGAATAGCGGCTGGTCCTGTAGGAAATCCACATGCTATCCAAACCCAGATCTCAGTTATATCCCCTGCCAACCCCCATCCCCATGTCAAGGGAACCTCTGAGCTCTGGTTTCATCATCTGTACATTGGAGGGGCAGACGTGGACCTCCAGGGCCATTGTTAGGGACAGTGCCTGGCACTGCACATGGTGAGTTCCCCTCTTCTCTTCCCATATTGATCATGTCTTTGGTGGCCGCTCCCAGCCCGTGAACTGCTCCTGGTGATGGTACAGCCTGGCCCGAGCCCAGCCTGAGCCAGCATTGGGGGTGGGGTGGGGTGGGGTTGGAACTCTTGAGCCCTGGACACCTGCTTTACCGTCCCAATCTGCTGGAGGTGGAGAGCATGTTAGACAGGTGCGCCAACCTGTGGGGAGTCTTTCAGAGTACGACCTACTTGAGATTTTTGTGTGTGTGGCAGCCAGTGGAAATGCATTTTTCATTATGATCTAGCAATGTGTATGTTATCCTTACACTAGCTTTATGGTGTATTTGTAGTCCATACTGAGTTTCTTTCCTAAAGATGGTTTTGACCCTCGGGCTGGATTTCACAGCCACGGGTGAGTTATTATATTCAGTGTGACAAATATCAAGAGGTGTGTGTATGTGAGGGGTAGTGCTTGGGCTTTCTCATTTCTCCTCTGTTTTGTGTCACTTGTTGGATCCTCACAACTTATCTGTGAAGTGACTGAGGCTCAGAGGTCACACCACTTGCCCAAAGTCACAGAGGCAGCAAGTCATAGGGTGTCTGTTGATGGCATGTCCCTTTGCTGAGTCTCACTGTGAGGAAAACTGAAGGATTCTTCTCATACAGAGAGAACCAGATCTGAAGACCTAAAAGGAACTTTCCTGGTTACCTCAGAATTGAGGAACTGGAGCCACACCCAGAGCTCAGGTGCCTCCAGAGTGTGTCGCCCCAGGATTAAGAGGCCAGTGCTTAGGACAGAGGTAGAAAGGTGAGGCCATCTCAGTGTCCCCTCAGTGTGAGGGGAGTGGGTTGGGGAGGAGGGACAGGCTGGCAGTGGGAAGCTAACTCTAGACATCTGGGTACTAGCCAGGGTCTTGGCCTTACCTGAAGGTCTCAGGTGTCTGGGAGATATGTCCAGCAGGAAAACCTCCAACCAGTCCTCAAAGAGGCCAGTTTTCATTGCCCGTCTCTGGTAGGGTGACAGAGGTGCTAGTCAGGCTGCCAAGTGCAGGCTCCATCATAGGCTGGAGTCACCAGGGAGAGCTTGGTGCCCAGACGGTTGGCAGTGTAGGGGGAGGGGCAGGATGGCTCTGGAACACCCAGACTCTGCTGGCCCTGTGCATACTTCCTGTGATAAAGATAAGACCTGCAGTGTGAGGACCATATGGAGGAACCATACTGCTTGGTTCCATTTTCAACCAAGCTGTGTGTATTTAGTCTGTTTCTCAGGCTCTCAGGAAGAGACTTGCCTGTCTGGGTGGGGGAGGTTGGTAGATAATGCTGTCCCTCCCTTCCCAAGGGGACTTTGCCCTTTGCAAACAGAACGGGCTGAGTGTTCCTGGCCAGGGGCACTGGCACTTCCTTTCCTTTGGAGTGTTCCCTTCACAGCTTTAGCTGCCCTGATTGGTGATGGAGCTTATGGCACTGGGCTGGGCTTGGTGGCAGGGTGGAGGGGGAGAAGCTTGGATCTTAGCTGTTTCCTTGTCCCTCTAAGCTTCTTGTTAAGGAATCAGCACCCACTCACTTGCACAGCATCTCTTTCAGCTGTACAAGTGAGAGCAGTTAGAGGTGTCTGTCTGGCCGGGCTCTCGGTTGAATATTCTAGGCTCTTGGTCCCTTTGTCAGGACAGCACCATGGGTGATTCACATGGGCTGCAGATTTGTGTCACAGGCGGCGGAGAGGCTGGGGAGATGGTGCATTTCCCATAATGAGAATCGGTACTCTAAGATCATACCAGAGGGCGAGGAGGTTGATCAGTGCCTAAAGACAAACTTGTTCTGGCGGTGAAGCAGGGTGAGTATCTTTCCTGCCAGCCCCCATCTCTGCATCTGTACGCTCTGCCCTGTGCCTCCCCAGATACTGGACACTCCTCAGCTTGCCCAGGTGGCTTCTCTTTACCCACTTTTCATCCATGAAGGAACTATTTCCTAGACAATCAGCCACTTACCAAAGTCACACTGGGAGATGGGGAGGAGTCAAAATGGAGATGTGTAGGTATTTTCCCAGTTCCTTCCCAAGTCCGTTTATTGCCCCTCTTTTGACCCAAGCGTGGAAGGAGGAATATTGGCCAGCCAGGCCACAGCGCCTCCCTCCACCAGCTGTAGCTGCCTGTGGGCTGCCCAGGGCTGCCCAGCTGGCCTCCTCCCCCGGCTCCCAGACCCTGTGTTCTGGAAGAGGCAGGCGGTGGCTGCTCTGGCTTCCAGCAAACACGGGTGAGCCGTTCATGCAGTCAGGTGCACCTAGGGGGGGCTATCACCTGCCCTGGGTCTGGACTAGGGAGCCCTTCTGACCATGCAGAAAAAAAGTTGCTGAGAAACTAAGGCAGAGCTTAGGGGCAGAGGTGAGGTGGTGGGATCCAGAGACCAAGCCTAGAGCCAGGGCTTGTGGTTCCCTCAAGCCGATGCAGCAGGGCATCGGCTTCACTGCAGCCAGGCCCTCCTCTGGCAGCAAGTCCTTCCTTGAATTCAGAAACCACGCTCCTCATTTACAATGGCGTATGTGCACACCTGCAGCGAGCCGGGTGGGCTTGCTCAGTCTCTCCCTTCCCCTGTGCGCCGTGCTCACACCTGTTTGCTCTTCCTCATTGCCCCTGGGGCCACGGTCACTGTCTCTGAGTGTTCAGCTGTGAATGTGGTTAGTGACTGGGGCTGCTGGATGAGCTGAGCCTGAAGGTCTAGTGACTCAGCAGAGAAGAGTTATTTGCCCCAGTGGTTTTTGTGGGGACACCTGGCCCAGGGGACCCGGGATAGAGTGAGAGAAGACGGACAGGGCAGTCACTGATGACCTGCTGCCCTGTTTGGCTCAGCCTAGAGTGCTACTCCGCTGCCAGCTCTCTAGGACTTGTGCTGTGGGTGGAGCTGAGCTCACATTGCTGTGCGCCACATGGGCTGGGGGGGGGATACAGACCCTTTGCGACGAATTTCATGGTGGCAGATTCTGGACCTGAAGGAAACCAGGAGAAGCGTGAGACACTGAAGCTTTTGGAAGCCACACGGCAGAGATGGGGGAGTGTGTCATAATGGGGCAAAAGAAAGCCCTCAGGGGCAGGGGCTGAGTGGCTGAGAAAGGAGCCTGGTGGGTGGGGACACGGCCAAGCTCAGGCACCTTCTGAAGGGCCGCACTGGGTAAAACTGCTTCCTTGGGCGGGAGGTTAGCTCAGTGGCACAAGCGCCTGCTTGGCAAGCGAGAGGTCTTGAGTTTGATCCCAGGAACCAATAAATACATAAATAAAATAAAACTCCTTCCTTATTAGGAAATTCCAAGCCCACACCTATAAATAATCCCAGCATCCAGGTTAAGGCAGGAGGATCTCAAATTCAACGTCAGTTCAGGCAATTTAGCAAGATCCTGTCTCAAAACAAAAAAATTTAAAAAGGGCTTGGCATGTGCAATGCCTTGGGTTCAAGCCCCAGTACCTGAAAGGAAAGAAAGAAAAAAAAAAAAAAAAGGAAAAGAAAGAAAAAGAAAAACTCTCTTGATTGCACCCAGATTTCTCAGATCTCATGATGCAAGAACCAAAGTCATCAACACTTACTAAGCTATATTTTTAATTTTATATTTTGGTCTTTTTTGAGCCAAAGTTTCATTATTCTGATTCAGGCTGACCTTGAACTTACTATGTAGCCAGGCTGGCTTTGAACTCACAGTGATCCTTCTGCCTCAGCCTCCCCAGTGCTGGGATTACAAGCATGCACCTGGCTTTAAGCTATATTTTAAACCATGCCTGGCTTTAAGCTATATTTTTAAAAGTGACCTTTTATTGACTGCAATGATTGGTAGGAAATAGAAGTTGTTCTGTAATAGTCAGTCTGCATATTCTTTCTAGCTGCTAACTTTGTATTTCCTCATGGCAATTAGATATTGCCTGTTCAGTTTTTTTTAGTGCACATTTGTAATACAGAATAGCAGTGTTCATTGTGAGGAATTGGTGCATGTATGTCATGATCTTTTTTTTTTTTTTTTTGGTACTGGGGATCAAACTCATGACCTCACACTTGCAAAGCAGGCGCTTATGCCGCTGAGCTAAATCCCCGGCTGGTCATGATCTTTTTTTTTTTTTTGGTACTGAGGATTGAACTCACAACCTTGTGCTTAGCAGGCAAGCACTTAAGCCACTGAGCTAAATCTCCAGCCCTTGGTCATGATCATTTTTAACCCCACCCTTTCCTACCCCTGACTCCATGCCCCTTCCTCAATTATCTTCTAGTTTCCTATCATATCTCCTTTATTCCATTCATTTATATTTTAGGTTTCTCATGTAAGAGAAAACATGCAGTATTTAACATTTGAAGTCTGGTTTATTTTGCTTGGTATGATGATTTCAAATTCCATACAATTTCCTGCTGGCGACATGATATTGTTCTTCTTTATGGCTGAGTAATATTTCATTGTGTATACTTACTATTTTTTCTTCATCTGTTCTTCTGTTGATGAATATCTATACTGTTTTGAGAGTTTGGTTATTGTGAATTATACCACTGTAAACCATGAGTATCCATGTTTTAGTACAATATCTTTAATTTTTTCAAGAATGTACTCAGAAGAGATGTAGTTGGGTGAAATGATAATTCTAGCTTTAGTTCTTAAGGAATCTACATACCAATTTTCTTTTTTTCTTATTTATTTATTTTTTGGGGGATAGGGTCTCACTAAATTCAGGCTGATTCGTTTTTTTTTTATTTTATTTTAAAGGGGGTAAAATTAAACACAATAAAACAGAATAGAACGGGACATAAGAAAGCATAAATTTCAAAGCTAGACAACCAGAGATCTTCACGATCTGTCATATTGTCTCTTGTTTTCTTCCAAATGGCTGTCCATATCTTTGCATAGGGGAGCTCATACTAAATAACATAGCCAATCTTTTCACAAGATGTGTAGTTCACTGGCTCCCACTTGCTAAGGGGGGGAGGGGGGACACAGCACGGGGGACAGGACGACTTGAGATGTTTGATTCTCAGCCCACATGCCAGCAGGCTCACACAGGCTGATTCTTAAACTCACTATGTAGCCCAGGATGGCCTCAAACTTTTTTTTTTTAATTTAAAGAGGAAAAAACAAAACAAAACAAAACAAAACAGAATAAAGGGTAGCGACAATACTATATTTCAAGGAAAAAAGGAGGAGTACAACAGCAATAAAACCTAAGAAATTATTACTTGACTAATTACATACTGACTTCTTTGAAATAGTTGTTCAAATTACAAAGTTAAAACATGTAAAGTAGACATTCAAACAGTGAGACTGCCAACAGCTCCGCTCCACGATCTGACAAAAACAGCAATATGGTCATCCATCTTACACACTCAAATATACATGCAATTATATCAATAGGGTAAAATTAAACACAACAAAACAGAGCAAAGCGGATCACATGAAAGCAATGTAAGACATAAATTTCAAAGCTAGACAATTGGAGATATTCACTCTCTATCATATTGACTCTTGTTTTCTTCCAAATAGTTGTCCATATTGTCACATACAGGGAATTCACATGAAACAACCTAGTATGGAATTGATCTGAGCAGGACGAGGGGGACATTACAGGTCTTCAAGACCAGACATTAGGGAAGCCATGAATGGCTGTCATAGTGTCTCTCATTCTCCTCAAAACAGCTGTCCATACCTTAATATGTGTTGAACTTAGACAAGGCACAGCAAGCTAAGATCACTTTGAACAAAAAGTGATAGTTTTGCTGGACTTCACATCATGACATTATGGAATCAGCACTGGGTATTGTAGTGTCTCTTTTTCTTCAAGGTAGTTGTTTATTTCAACATGTGTTATATAGTTGGTTCTCGTAAACTGTTTATAAGCTCTACACATGCGTGAGTCTCTACATGTATATCTATCATTTCTATATTAGATGGCCTCAAACTTGTGGTGATCTTGCCTCAAACTTGTGGTGATCTTGCCTCAGCCTCCCAAGTGCTGGAATTACAGGTGTGTACCACCAAACTGGGCCCATTTGTTGATTCTTGATATTATTTCCTGTACTACTGGAGTCCCATTCAGGAAGTCTTTGCCTGTGCCTATGATTTCAAGTGTTTCCCCTATGTTATCTTCCAGCAGCTTCAAAGTCTCTGGTTTTGGTTCCTTGTCAAAAATCCAGTGGCTGGCTGGGCATGGTGGTACATTCCTGTAATCTTGGCACTCAGGAGGCTGAGACAGGAGGCTCTCTGAGTTCAAGGCCAGCCTGCATTACATAGTGAGACCCTGTCTCAAAAAAAAAAAAAAAAAATTCAGTGGCTGTAAGTTGTCCTGTGTGTTCTGTTTGTTCCATTGTCTACATTTCCTTATTCAATACTATGACTGGAACCCAGGAACTTCAGACTGAACTACATTCCTAGCCCTTTTTATTTTTACTTATTTCTTTTTTTTTTTTCCCTTGGTACTGGGAACCAAACTCACGACCTTACACTTGCCAGGCAGGCACTTATGCTACTAAGCTATATCTCTGGCCTGCTCTTTTTAGCTCTTACATTTTTTGACAGGGTCTTGCTAAGTCAGTAAACTGCCCAGACAAGGCTTGAACTTGCAATCCTTCTGCCTCAGGCTCCCAGAGTGCTAGGACTATGTGAATGTGCTAACAAGCCTGCTTCCATTTCCATCTTTGTACCAATACTGTCTTGTTTCTATTACTATGTCTTTGTAATATAACCAGAAATTTGGTATGATGATACCTCCATTTTTGCTCAAAATTGCTTTCGCTATTTGGGTCTTTCTGATTTGACATGAATTTTAGGATTATCTTTTCTAGTTTAGTGGAGAATGTTGTTGTCATTTTAATGGGAACTGCGTTAAGTCTACAGATCACTTTTGGTAATATTGCCATTTTTGTGATACTAGTTCTGATCTAAGAACAAGGAATATCTTTCCATTTTCTAATGTTCTCTTTAATGTCATTTTTTTTTTTTTTTTTTTTTTTTTTTTTTTTTTTTTTTGTACCGGGGATCGAACTCACGACCTCGCGCTTGCCAGGCAGGCCCTTTAATGTCATTCTTCAGTGTGCTGTAATTGTCATTGTAGAGATCGCTCCCCTTCTTGAGCAGGTGGATTCCTAGGTATTTTGTTTGTTTTGAAGCTATTGTGAATGGAATTGTTCTTTTGATTTCTTTCTTGGTGGGATACAGAAACCTGTTGATTTTTATGTGTTTATTTTATACCCTAAAATAAGTAGTTCTGGATATGTACCTTTACCCACCTTCCTTACCCACCTTGGAGATGGGGTGACATGCAAGAGGTGATCCTGCCCTCAGCCCAAATCTTTCCCTGGGCTGAGACTTTGGGTATTTCCTCCTCTTAGCGTGGAGCCACGATGCCCATTCCCTCACCGTTAGCTGGAGGATTTGCGGGATGGACTTGGATCATCTCTTGTTGGACCTTGTCCACCTTCCTTCTTGGAAATGTTGCTCTTGTCACTTACTTCTCGGGGATAACAAAGATAAGGTATTGGTCCACAGGACAATTTGGGTTAGGAAGCGCTGAGCCTTTTTCAAACATCTTATAGTTGACTCTGTAGATCTTTACTATTTCTTCAGGAAAGAATGAGCTATTTTTAGCCATTTCAGAGGAGTTGTCACTCCCACAAGAACCTCCTGAGGTAAGAGGTCAGGAGAACAAAGGGGTGTCAGCAGCACCTCATGTGAGTATTTCCCACAGTCCTCCTTTTGGTTCAGTTTACAGGTGTCCTGGCCAGGTCGAAGCCTGGCTATTGCTGTCGCTTCCTGTCTATCAATGGGCAAGTCTGGGCCACGGGTAGCTCGTTACAAGCACTGTGTGCCAGGTGTCAGTCTGTTCTTCCAGATAGACCGAGATGGCAGAGAGAGTCAGTGTCTCAGCTTTGGAAATAGTCTTTCTTTTGGTTCAGCTTTCTTCCACACAGCGCTCGCCTTTCCCGGGTCCCAGGCACATGACCTGCCAGCCGCCGCTCAGTACTCCAGTGCTGAGGAGCACTGCTCTTTGCAACTGTCAGACTGCTTCAGCTTGTACCGCTCCTTAATGCTGAGCTCGGCTTTCTCCCTCTAACTCCCACACTTTGATTCTAGCTCGACATCCTGCCATCCTTTTCGGGTTCCCCTTTTTGTCATGATTGTAAGAGTCAGGCAAATGTCGAGAGGACATATGACATCATGGGAAAGATACAGGCTCTGGCATCTGTCTGCTTGGCTTGTACCTGGCTCCCCATTTACCAACTGTGTGACCCTACTTATAAACCTTAACCTCGATGAGCCTTAGTTTACCCATCTGTGTAATGAGCCTAATGATGGTACTTACCTTCACAGGATTGTTGAGAGTCAAATAAATTGGTACATGTAGAAATCTTAGAATGGTGCCTGGCAATGACAGACATCAGTATTTTCAGACAGCTCTCTGGATAATTGTCATGTGGGACAAGAACTGAGGCCTACAGGAGTTTTTCACTAAGCTACATCCCTTATCCTAGTTTTTTTTTCTTAATTTAATTTTGAGCATAGTTTTGCTAAGTCATTAGGTTGCCTGGGTTGGGCTCAAACTGATACAACCTTCCTGCATCATCCTCCTGGAGTGCTGGGATTACAGGCATGCAGCACTGTACGCAGCAGGACCAGATTCCCTCTAACCGGCGTGATCTGCATGTCTGGTCTCAGCGGTGTCCTGCCAGCCTGGTGCCCACTTTCAGGCTCTCTCTTCTTGCAGCCTGAGCCCTGGTGGCTACAGTCTGTGGCAGGACTACTGGCCCTGGCTTGCCAGGCCCTGAGTGTGCAAGGCAAGACTATTGAGGGCCCTGGGCTGCCCCGTATTCCCAGGAGAGGAGTTGGGGTGCCTCCTGGCAGCTGCCTGCTCTATCGCCCTTCTCTGAACAAAGGAATCATTTTCGACTACCTGACATTAACGGCTTCTTTGTGTTTCTCAGCTTCTACTGAAGAAATACAGCCAGAGGCCAGTGTAAGTCTGTTTCTCAGTCAAGATGGCCTCCTGTCTTTGTCCTCTTTCTCCTCCTGTGACTCAGAGGCCACAGCCCCTTCTTGCCTCTTTCCTTCTGTAGCAGGTCCCAGGGACATGAACAAGGCAGGCCCTTCTGACTTGGCATGTGGATAGAACACCTACTTGCCCTGCTTTGACTTATTTGAGACAAGATTGGCTTCTACTCTTGGGTTTAAGATGTCGCCTTGAGCAACCCGTTCCTGCCTCAGAGATGAGTGTGCCCAGGATGTGCAGCGTCTTCTCTTATTCTCTTCGTTCCTGTGGTTGCTGCTGGGTATGGGAAGTGTCTGCAGTGGGCTTGTTAACTACTTGGCGCTTCATCTGGCTGATTGACTCTAATACAGGCCAACGTTTATTTACCCCAGCAGCCGCCTCTCAGACAGCCGCTAATTGCAGGCACGAGAGAGACAATAATTATGGGCTAATGGGTGGCTTTTGTGTGAGTCCTTCTCTTTGCAGTGTGTCAGCAAACACAGTGGGCTTGTTTTCTAACATTCAGCTCCCCTGCTGAGGAGATGCGGCAGCCCCCTCCCCACTCACTCATTCACCCTCCCCAGCCTCTCTTACCCATCTTTTCCTCTTTCCCTTCTCCCTGCCTCGGGCCTGGGATTTTACTCCAGTTCCTTGGGTGGCAGAGAGCCTCTGCCAGTCTTTCAAAATATTATCTCCTTCCAATTCCCATCCAGTCATGACTCTGTTTTTAGGCTATCTGGTTGTGCAGGCTATTTTTTTTTTTTTTTTTTTTTTTTTTTTTTTTTTTTTTTTTGGTACCAGGGATCGAACTCATGACCTCGCGCTTGCCAGGCAGGCGCTTAAGCCACTGAGCTAAATCCCTGGCCCCTGTGCAGGCTATTTTTGATTTCCTAGGCTTAAAGCGGTCCTCTAGCCTCAGACTCCTGAGCAGTTGATTACAGGTATGTGCCACCGTGTGGATGTAAAATTTCCTCCCCGTGGTGGCGATAAAACCCAGGGCCTCATGCATGTTAGGATGTTAGGCAAGTGGTCTACTAGTTACATCTGAACTAGTGCTGTACTTTAAAACCTGGAGGGCTGGGCGTGGTGGTGCACACCTGTAATCCCTTCACTCGGGAGGCCAAGGCAGGAGGATCACTGTGAGTGCAAGGCTGGCCTGAGTACATAGTGAGACCCTGTCTCAAAAGAAAAACTAAAACGAGCTGGCGAGTAGCCCAGTGCAAAGGCCCTGGTTCGGTACCCAGTACTGCAAGACACACACACACACACACACACACACACACACACACACACACTATTTAATCCACTGTTTTAAAAAAAGGCTAAGTAGATATTAAAGTATGTATCTGTTCCTTTGTTAATATTTTTACTACTTATAATTAGTGTGGAGCTGTTGTCCTGTCACATTTTTGTTTTGTGTTTAAATGTGTATATTTTGTACAGACATTCCCAGGTACGACAGTGGTCTATAAATTTGTCATCTTAAATGGCTATAAATAATTCTGTCATGTTACTGCATTACCATAGAGCTCTTTTCTTGTTACCAAGAATTTGGGTTGTTTCCAATTTGTTGCTATTATGAATAGCTCCGTCCTAGACATCTTTATATATACTGATTTTTCCCCAGTTATTTCCCTGGGGGTAGATTGAGTTATGAGTCCTATTGATCTGGCCTCATGTTGGGAAGAGTGGTGGCAGGGAGGGAGAGCACCTATGGGGTCTGGGGCTGAGTTGATTCCCTCCTGCATCCCCGGGGACCCAGCTCCTTTCCTTCTGTCCCTGGTTCTCATCCGTTTTTAGTATGATCTTAGTCCTGACTTCCCTAGTAACACCCAGGTTAGTAGAGACTTAGTTCCAGTTGGCCATTGCTGTGCATTGTGTAATACTAAACAGTGGCTGAGTCTACCAATCTCCAGGTCATCTGAAACATGGTGACTGCGAATACTTATCTCGGGGTGCTGTGGTTTGGCGAGGCCCCCAGGCCACTTCTTGCCGGAGTCTTCCCTTGCTCTTGCAGTCATCTGAAGGTCCCACTGGCTAGAAAGCTTCCCACGTGGCTGGTAAGTGCCCACTGGCATCTAGGAAGGGAGCTGTACACCACTCACATGTGGTCCCTCAACCTGGTTTGTACTTCAGCCAGGCAAGTAGTGCGGAGCCAGAGTAACTCAAGAGAGAGCATTCTGGGCAGGGATGGAGATCCATGGTACAGCCTAGCATGGCCAGGCCTTGGGCTTCATCCCCAGCAAAATATCCCACAGCACTTGAGCAGAAACTTGCAGGCTTCTTATGTTCTTGCCTCAAAATTGCACAGAATCATAGTTGTTACCTTCCTTTGGCCAAACACAATACCCTCTGATGCAAAGGGCATAGGAATAGACTCCACCCCTGAATAGGAGGAGGAGCAAAGCATTTGCAGCCATCTTTGATCTTCCAGAAGCTGAGTGAGAAGCCCCGCCCCTCCACTTCCACTCACCTCCCTCCTGCCCTGCCCCTGCTTTTCCGCATCCTGCCCTGCTCAGAGGCCATGTGAGCACCTGACTGCACAGACCCAGAGCTCCCCTGCTGCATCCTTCTTGCTTCCTCTTTTCAGTTCCCAAGGCTCTGTGCCCTGTCCACCTTGTCTGTGTCGCTCTCATCAATCATTACTGACATTCAGTTGTTCCTGGGCTTTGCTTTGCTAGGTTGTAGATTCCTGAAAGCAAGCTGTCCTGTTCTTCGTATTTTCCACTGCTCCCCAACCCCCCAAAAAAGAAACTGTAAAATGTCTGGCACATGTCAGAGCTTCTGTGAATTCCCTTCCCTCCCTCCTTTATAAACATGGACACTCCACTGCCTTTGAACTAATGAGTAAGTTGTTTTCTTAATCCTGGGGGCAGGGGGAAGCGTCTACTGAATACCCAGTATGTGTACTTAGCAGCATCAGCTAGGAGCTTTCCATGAATTATTTCATTTTTTTACTACCACCTGGGCCATAAGTAACAGTATTCTTATTTTACAGATGGGGAAACTGAGACTTGGAGAAGTTAAATAACTTGTGCAAGGTGACATGATTGGGTCACATGGTTGGCACATAATGGAGCCATGATTCAAACCTAAGTCTTTGGGGACATAGGATACATGTTTTCTCCTGGATACTTAACCTCCTAAAACCTCAGTTTCCTCATCTGTAAAATGGGGAAGATAATATTGTGCTCATAGGGTTTTCTAGATGAAAAGGAATAGAATGTGTAAACCACCTGTGCAGGGCTTGTCTGTCTACCATGACATCCTGTTCTTAGGCAGTGATCCTGAGCCTTTCAGAGGCCAAGTGCCCAAACTGCAACTCTAAACCCATTTATTTATCGCAAAATGCCAACGCTGCAATTAAACCTCAGTGCTGAGGCTTTAGTTTAGAAAAAACTCACACATTAACATCTTTTGTCTTAAAATGAAAACATACCTGGCAAGCACAAGGTCATGAGTTCGATCCCTGGTACCAAAAAAACCCAAAAACAAAACACACACACACACACACACACACACACATACAAACAACTTTTTTCAGGGGAGGTTCTAGGAATCAAACTCACCTCAAACCTACCCGGCAGGCACTATGCCACTGAGCTCTATCCCTGGCTCAGTAACAACTTCAGTGAGACAAATAGCTTTCTATGAAAGGTAAAAGTTTGCATTTGACATGCTTTTGCATGGTCAGTGTGATCTTTGCTGTCTGCATGCTGATTATTTGTCACACTGTTGCCGGGGCAGCTTGGCTTGTTTGCCAACAGCGAGGGCTCTGCATGCCTGCTGCGGCACGCATGCCATAGGTTTGCCACCACTGTTTAAGGGCTTGACATGCGCTCTACACATCTGGAAGCCCTTATAATAAGCCAGCGACATGTTGATGGACTTGTCCTTTTAGTGTCCTTGCTGTGTGTGTTGTCCACCAACTCACAGCACTCTGGTTTGTGCTTCCCAGCCACTCCTCCCCCTCGCCCTGGAGCCCTCAGTGGGGTGGGTGGGATACTCATTCCCCCTAATCCTCCAGTGAGCGTCTCCCCATCTTATTTGTAATCACAGTGCAGACACCAAGGTCTCCATCAGCCAGAGAGCCTTCCCTAGAGCAGCTGGGGGGAAGGATTCCACCCTCTCACAGTAATTGCTTTTGTTTGCTCTTTTAAAATTAATCGCAACAAGAGCTCATTAATTCTCTTTCCCCTCATCCTCATGCTCACTTACTTGCTTTCTTTACTTCTCAGTCCTGTTTTTTTTTTCTTTTTCCTTCTCTCTCTCTCTTGAAGCCTACAGGGATGCCCTTCAGAAGGCGTGTGCTTGGTGGCATGGGGCGAGGTGATCGTGCTCCTTCATACCTTTTCCTCCGAGTCCCTCAGCACTGGCCTAGTTCTCTGGCTGGAAACACTGCCTGGAGGGGAGGAGCTGGCCAGTCTAGGCGTCCACTAGTCTGGCCTGGTCTTCTGTTCCTTCATTCCCAAGCTCAGTGCCATCTCCAGCTCCCCTGCCCAGCCACTAATACATGGTGCCAGAGTCACTAAGGCAGAGGAGGTGGAGGTTGGAATTTTTCTCTTCTCTCACACTCTTCCCTCTAAAGGTTGAACCTGAGAAGTCTGGAAATCTATTAAGAAGAGAGGGCCTCTTTCCTTCCTCCTCCTTTTTTTTTTTTTTTTTTTTGTGGCACTGAGGATGGAACCCAGGGCTTTGCGTATGCTATGCAGCACTCTACCACTGAGCTACATCACCTGCCCTGTAAATTTCTCTGTCTTTCCTTCTCTCTCTCTTTCTTTTTTTTTTTTTTTAGACGTGGTCTTGCTATACAGTTCAGGCTGACCTTGAACTCACTTCATAGCTCAGGCTGGCCATGAACTCACAGCGATCCTCCTGCCTCTGCCTCCTGAGTGCTAGGCTTACAGGTGTGTGCCACCATCCTGGCATCTTTTTTTATATTGTATCTTGAGGTAGGGTCTTGCTAAATTGCCCAGGTTGGCCTCAAACTCATAATCCTCCTGCCTCAACAACTCGGTAGCTAGCACTACAGGCAGGTGTTACTGTGTCTAGCAGGAGGCTTTTCTTACAATTCTGTCCTCCATGCCTTCAGGGGCTGCCTTTGTCCTGCGCTGGTCCTTGGTTGCATAGCAGGGCTCAGGCAGGGCAGTGAGAACCTCAGACCCAGCTCTCTCTCTTGCCAGGCAGTTGCTAGCTTTTGTGATGCTGCTTCAGTCACTGACTCTGATGCTGGATTTGACAGCTCTTCAAATACAGAGAAGCATTTCCTGCTTCCATGGAGATCTGTCCTGTAGGCAGCACCAGTGCACTACAGGTTTATGAGCCAGGATGTGACTCAGTGGTCACATACAGAGAGCAGGGAGATCAAAGTGGAGGCTCTGTCACCTGCAGGGCAACAGTTGGGGAGGATAGGGCCCGGGCAGCGTGTGGATTTGTGTTTAATCTGTGGTCTAAAAGCGGCAGGGCAAATGGGGGGATTGATGAAATGGGGGTTGGTGATGACACATTCAGCTATTTCAGGGCCTCGGGTGGGACTGGAAACCCAAGCCTTAGGGTAAAATGAAATGTCGAATAGATCTGGAGTGTGAGGCTTAGGACACTGGGGACCAGATGGGGCATTAGGTACAGGACGTCTTAGAAGAACTTTTGACACTAGAGGTGTTTACATTGGTCCACCCCCCACTTGCAGAGACTTTTGTCCTGGAACACTATGGGCACCTTATAAGGTGACCCAACAGAATTGTCTGCTAGCTGTCAGAGTACAGGAGGCGAGGTAGTAGGGGGCTGGCAGAACAGAGGCTGTATGGTGGTGTTGAAAGAAGGTTCAGGAATTGGGTGCCCCTGCTTCATGTGTCTCACACCCCAGTGCCCAGCTCAGAACAGCCAGCCCATCTCCCCTGGGGCTTAGCACTTACCATCCAGGCACCTGCTTGGTGACTCCTGCCTGTCTAGTGCCGTCAGAACTGTTGCCATCTTCCTGGCATTGCCAACTCTGGTGCTGGGGACTGTGTAGGGTTTCCTGAATGTCCTTGTGTCTTAGTGTAATTGCTCTGCTAAAGAACAGAGAAGGGTCAACTTTCTACTGTAGCTTAATCCCTACCCCACTGTGCATAGGGGCCTTCTCTAGAGCCCCATCTTCTGGGGAAGAAGGGAGGGGTTTAAACCATGGGGGCCAGTCTGGTGTCTACACAGCAAGTGGAGCTGTTTGCAGTGCTGGGTGGAGGCCAAGCTAAACACCTCCTGTCCATCCACAGCCCAGCTTGGAATGGTGGTGGGGGTGCCCTAGGAGTGTCACCTGTTGGTTAAGCCCTAGAGAGGACAAGGGGAGGGGACCATCCAGTGGTAAAGGGCTCCTGCCCACTTCCTGATAGGTGACCTTTTTAAGACCAAATCTGTGGAAGGAGTGGACAGAGAAAGGGGAGATGTTGATCATCTGGACGGAAGGAGTAAGTTCTTGTGATCTTGCATAGCACAGTGACTGGTTCGTAACAGTGTACTCTCTATTTCAAAATTGCTAGAAGAGTACATTTTGGTGTTCTTACCACCAAGAAATGATAAGAATGTGAGGTGATTGGGATATAATTAACCTGACTGGCTCATTTCACAATGTGTTCATGTATGGAAACCCATTTTGTCCCAATGTGTATACAGTTATTATATAGATTTTTAAAATGCCAAGTTCAGAATGGTAGGTCCAGAGCTCATCTGGATAAAGATCATATGGAAACTCAAGTGCACTTGACAGATGATTAGGGAAGTTGTTGGGAGAATTAGGATCCTCAGTGCAGAGCTTTGAGGTTTGGCTAAGCAGGATACAAAGGGGGCTTTGCTTCTACCTCATTCTGTCATCCCCCCGCCCTTTGAGATGGTTAGCTGGCCCGTCCGACCGGCTCTCATGCTGGAAACATGTTCACCTCAGGGGAGCTTTTATGGGCACTTGGGCCCGAGTGTGACTGGGCCATATTGCAGTCTACCCTGCATCTCCTGGGTGGGTTCTGGAGATGGGATTCTCCTCCTGGCCATCCTGGCATCATATTGTTTCATGTTCAAGATCAGGGGAGAAATGACGTGTGACTAGATCTCCTCAACCCTCAAAACCTCAGGAGATCTAACAGTTTAAATAGATTAAGGATGCTCATCAATGATTGGGGGTAAAATGATTGGATATTGCTTGTTTTGTTTTGCTTTTGTGACACTGGAGATTAAACCTTTGCATTGAGCTCAATCCCTAGCTCATTCATTCTCTTCATTCATTCATACATTCATTCATTCATTTCATGCATATTTTGAGTTAGCATCTTACCAAGTCACTAAGTCCCCCAGGCTTGGGTTGAATTCATGATCCTTCTGCCTCAGCACCCCAGAGTGCTGGGATCACCCCCCACCTGGCCTGTTCTGTTTTGTTTTTTTCAGTGCTGGCATTCAGATGAGGGCCTTGGTCATGCTAGGTAAGCACTCTACCACCGATCTGCCCCAGCCCAAACCTTTTAAATTTTTATTTATCTATTTAGTCTTTTTGAGACAGTGTCTCACTATGCAGTTCAGGCTGACACTGAGCTTACTTTGTAGCCCAGGCTGGTTTTGAATTTGCAGTGATCCTCCTGCCTCCACCTCCTGAGAGCTGGGATTGCAGGTGTGTACCACCACGCCTGGCTAACATTTTTTATTTTTAAGGGAGTTTATTGCCAGTGAAACCCTGGGCTGAGTCCAGAAGTGGATCCTAACTCTATGTAGCCTCAGGAAGGAGCCATCCCCAGAGTAGCTGGGCAGCAGGCCCAGGAGGCTTCTCCAGAGCGAACCCGCCTGCAGATTTACTGCCTCCCTCCTGTACTGGGCCCTGAGCTGCTTGCTGAAGGGTGTGAGGACAGAGCTCAAAGTGAGGAGAGAGCTGAGTTTGGTCCTGGTTTTGGCTCATCCATCAGGATGCATAATTCCAGATCATTCACTGTCTCTTCTGGGCCCCACTGTTCATATCAGCTAAGGAATCTTAGGAGAGTCAGAGAACTCCTGGAGTCCTGGGTTTGAGCACCAATTCCGCCCCTCCCTGGGACAGCAGAGAAGGAGCCGTTGGGGTGTGACTTGTCTGCTCCTGCGTGCCACCTGCTTTGGCCAACTTCTGAGGTGTTAGAGAAAGCCCAGTTAACACACCAATTCAGACCTCAGGTCTGGCCCATCCTCCCTCTGCCTGCATCCTTTCCTTTTTTTCCTTCTCAGTCATTTCACTGTTTTCGTTTCCTTTCTGATGGAGCTGGTGGCCTCTGGCCCACCTGGGCAGGGTGCCCACGGCCTGGGGGCCTGGCTGTCCTCTGGCTTGCTGTGCCATTCACTTTATCCTTCTTCAGGGGGGGTCTTTGCATTCTGAGAGAAACCTGCAGCCTCCTTCCACGGTGAGGCAGGAACCCTGGTTTATGATAATGATACCCCACATTTATGGAGCGTCTTTGCTGCTCGTTCCTTCCGTGAAAGCTCCCATGACTCTGGAGGTGCAGGCTGAGTGACAGGGTCACCATGAGCTCGTGACTGATGCTTCCCCGCATTCATTGGCTGTGTGACCTCGGCAAGTGGCAAAGCCAGGCTTCGAGTTTCAGAGTCAGGACCGCCACTGGGATTCATTTCAAGATCCCTTGACTTTTTGGCCCACTTCCCCAGTACCTGACAAGTGAGGACAACTTCTGCTTGCCCTAGCTCTGGGGGTGGTTGACTGAGAGGGGACCTCAGGCCTGCAGCCCTTGAAGATCAGTGAGTGTGAGAAGGAGGGAGGTGGCCATGGCCCAGAGGCAGCTGTGCCTTGGTCATCTTGTGACTGCCAGCGTGGGCATGAATATGGAACAAGCACCTTGGTTGAATGCTAAGTTAACCCTCTGTGCCCTGTAGCAATGTGCCCCAAAAGGCGGGCTCTGGCAGGGCATCACGACAGGCCACTTAGTTTGGGTGGAGCCTCACCTGATGCCCCGCCCCCAGGAAGCAGGTCGATTAGTCCACTTGCCTGCTTCCCAGACAGAGCAGGGCAGGACAGAGCAGGCTACCAGGAGGAGGGAAAGGGACCGCTTGGGGCACGAGGTGTGTCTGCATCCTGGCTCCTGCACACCCTTTCCAGACTGGTAAGGGCATATGCCTTGGAGCACACTGGGCTGGCAAAGGAGGTGGGCACAGGGTGGGCCGTTGGTTGACCTGGTCATTGACTCAGTTTATACGTCCATGTGGCTCGCTAAGCCTCTCCCTTCCCCTTTCTTCTCTGACTCTTACTGTTGCTTTCTCTCTGTTTTTCCTTTCTCTTTCATTTATTCAGCAGATCTGAGCTCCGGAATGTGCCAAATTCAGTGCTCTCTCCTATCACCTTCTTCCAAAGGACCCGTCCTGTGTCTTATATTTGCCTATCCCTTCTCCCTCCGTCTTCTTTGTTCCAGAATGCTCTTCCCTCCTCTCCCCTAAGCTCTGTGCTGGCAGCACCAGGAAGTGTGAAGGGTGAGACAGTCTGGGAGGTGCCAGTTATTTGCCCAGGGTGGGGTCAGCTGTGGCCTGGCTGTCTGGGTTGGGCTGGGCTGGGGTGCGGGCTTCCTTGCCTGCTTTGTGTGGCCTTGACCTCCTCACACCTTCTGGCCACTCCCCTCCTTCCATTTTCCACTTCCGGCCCTGATGGAGGCAGAGAGGGAGTAAAACATTAGATACAGCTTCTGCAGGAGCTGCTGTGCTGAGATGCAAGTCATTTTTGCAGATCTCAGGTACAGAGCACTGAGCTCCGCCTGGGACTGGGGATGCCCTGAATGCCAGCGTGGTACAGGGCTGAGGACTGCTGGATTTACCTCAAACCAGTGTGGCTGCTGGAGCTCTGCAGTGGGATCTCAGCAGTGTGGCTCTCTCTGCTGCAGTGTTAGCCTGCCCTCTGTCAAACGCCCAAGTGAATGGAGCTATAGAATGCAAGGTGTGACCCGGAACAGTGGTTGCTGGAGAGGGAGAAGAGGACTGGGGCCTTCCTATGTGCTCTCCAGAGCAGACACCACGGGGCCAGAGCAGTTGGCCTGCCCAGCCACAGTAAAGATCATGAGAAATCTTTATATTTTTAAAAGTCTTTTATCCTAGGAAATTTCAAGCATATACAAAACTAGAGAGAATCATGCAATCACACTCATATGCCCAAGCTTCAGTGATTTTACCAGGGATCGAACTCATGACCTCGCACTTGCCAGGCAGGCGCTCATGCCACTGAGCTAAATCTCTACAATTCCTAGTTCTTTCTACCCCTAATTCATTTTGTTTTGCTTTGCTTTACTTTGCTTTGTTTTGTTTTGTTGAGACAGAGTCTCCCTATGTAGTTGGGGTTGACCTTGAACTCCCTATGTAGACCAGGTTGGCCTTGAACTCCTAGGAGTCCTTCTGCCTCACCCACCCAAGTGCTGGGATTACAAGGTGTGTACCACCACATCTGGCTTCTAACCTCTGAGTATTTTGTAGAAAACCCCAGGGCAGTTTCTCATTTCATCTCTAAAGACTCTCAAGAACAAAACACCAAAATATTCCTGAACAGAATAAGCAATTCTTTAATATAATCAAATTCGATTAGTGTCTGTATTTCCCTAGTTATCATCTTTTTACGAAATTTCTCCCCATTTTCCTTTTAGTTCAAATCCAGGTAAGATTCATACATTGTAACTGGTTGCCATATCCTTAAAGTTGCTCCTAATCGGTAGGTGTTTTTCTTTTTCCTTGCCACATTTTTCTGAAGTCATTTGTCCCAGAGTGCTTGTCACATTCTGGATCTGGCTGAGGGGACCCTCCTCATGTCATTTAACATGTTCCTTTGTCCCGTATTTTCTGCGAGTGTAGTTAGATGTGGGCATTGGTCCACTTCAGGTTCCTTCAGTTTGTTTACTTATAGGTCAGAGTCCAGCACTGTCCCTTGCATGCACATCTGTTGGGAGGCACATGAGGGGTGCTTGTCTCTCTTTTTGGGATATTAGCAGCCTTGATGATCACTGCCTAGACCCATTAATTCACTACAGGCTAATTACCTATTAATTACTCTCTCTAATTAGATGTTGCCTCTTTGATTTCACTGTAAGTGATCCCTTGCTCTGGAGAGAGGTCTCCTCTGAGTGTCACTGTAGAGGCTGAGACCATATGGCATCAAGGTGACACACTCCCATCCATTCTAGCCTCTCTCTGGGCTGGTGAGGCAGGGGTCCCGTAAGTACAAGGTTAGGAATTCTAGAAAGAGTTCTTCGCATCATTCTTCAGTCACATTTCAAGTCCTTGTGCTAATGGGAGGGAGCCAAAGCCTGAGACAGTCAAGCAGCTTTTTCAGTTAGCTTTGAAATACTGTCCCTATTTAATCAGATTAATGCTCAGACACAAAGCTTTCCTGACTGCCTCCTGTACCCACCCCCTGGCTCCTGCTGTCAGAGACCTAGTAATAACTCTCTATTTGCATAATTGCTTATAGTTTTACAGTTTGTGATACACATACAAATACACACACTACATGCCCAGCAGAGAGCTTTGAAGTCTGCTTGAGTATAGATGGGGTTGCACCATGTTCTAGTTGTTTGGCCTTGGCAAATTAGCTGAAGTCTTTCTCATAGGTAGAGAATTATAGGTACCTCATAGGTAAAGAATTATGATTTTTTTATGGTATGAAGGATTAAACCCAGAATCTATCCCCAGCCTTGGAGACAGGGTCTCACTAAGTTGCCTAGATGGGTCTCAAACTTTCAACACTTCTGCCTTAGCCTCTAAAGTACAGACATTACAGGCATGTGCTGCCATACCTGGCTAGGGTTATTATGAATATTAAATGCTATAATGTAAATAAAGAGCTCAGCACAGGGTCTGGGATATGGGAGGTGCTCGACACGTGTGAGCTATTGTTATTTTGAATTACCTATTTGCAGCAATCCAGTATCTAGCTCTGAGAATTTGCAGATATACACAACAAGGACAGAGTGTGCAGTGGCAGACAAATGAAAGCTGACTGTATATGATAGATGTGGAACTATTATTTGTTCCAGTGTCCATTAAAAAAGTCCAAAGCAGCATGTTATAGCAGATTCTTTTCTTTTCACCCTGGCCAGGGTCAGCAGAAATTGGCCAGGGCTCCAGCCCTAATTTCGAGAATGATGAGGTTGTATCTAGAGAAGGGAGGGAGGTTGCCCTCAGAAACACAGTGAGTCAGAGGACAGACCTTGCAGGAGAGAGGAATCCCAGCCACTGGGCTGTCTAGTGGCTGCTCTGTCCTTTCCTAGAAATGGAAGCAACTAGTGAGGGACCTGGGCATTGGCTTAGACCTGCTCTTGTATTTTTCCCTTTTGGAGCCCTAGATGGTTTCTTGCCCTTGACCAGGGCCCCCAGAGGCCCTGGGTCCAGAGAACCAGGTGGCTGTGGCTCCTCCCCAGGAGCTTGTGGTCCCCTGGGGCTTGGCTCAGCTGCTTGCCCATCTGCCCATGCAGATCAGAGATGAAATCTGCAGAGCGACAGTTAGACACAGCAGCCTCCAGCTTACCAGGTGCCGCTCAGCTCAAGCTCCCAGCGCTCTCCTGGACCTAAGACTGCAGACCAAGAAGGCTCCTGAGAAGGGCCCGGAGGCACCGAGGCTCATCTTCCCTGTATCCGCTTCTCACTGCTCCTTGTGGTTCTCCATGTACCGACAGTGGCAGATGAGTAGGAACTCTAGGCCAGGTGGGAAGGAGAGAGGCAGGAGGCTGGGCAAGCAGGAGGCCTGGGCACTCCCCTCTGGGGCATCCCAGGAGGAAGAATGTACATGCTAGACAAAACGCAGTGCTGTTTCTCTCTCCCTTGGCTCCTGCCTGGTACATCCTTGAACTACTTCTTTTACTGGGAGCTCAGCCTTGTGACTCAAGCATGTGAGCAGAGGGTGGCAGGGTTTCCAGCCCAGGCAGAGGAGGGTAAAGGGAGTAACTGAGGAGTGGCAGAAACCCAAGTAGCTGCTTTGTCCAAATTTCATGCTACAGAGGCTGCTGTGTGTGGGTTAGGGACCCTAACCCTGCCTGGATCATTCTCTGCCTAAGCACAGAGCTCACATTTGGATCCTATGAGAAGGATGGAGCGAGAATAGGGGTGATGAGGGGGGAGTGAACATCAGGGAAGGTCAAGGTGAGCTTTCTCCTACAGCCCAGTACCTGGCTCAGCTACTGGCACACAGTAGGCCCCCGTGAAATGTGTATTGAGTTGAGTGAATGAATCAGTCAATAAACCAATCAAGGGAAAAGCAGTTTGATTACAATTCTGACCCTTTTAATTTTCTCACTTGCTTCTTAGGCCTCTGGCAGCAAAAATTGTTTGTTAGAAATGGAAGCTGAAGTAAAGCTTGATTACTGCACTGCACTGCACTGTGAATCAACCAGGCTTCTGGCTTCTTTTCTGTCCCTTTTGTCTCCATGGTGCTGCAGCACTCACTGGATGGGGGCCGTGGGGCAGCCCTGCAGGAGGAGGGGAACGTGAGTGGGAAGGGCACGGGCTTCACTGCTCTGTGCCCTCGGGGCTCTCCTTGGGATCTGGTTCTGAGTCCCAGTTGCCTGTTTCTTTCCCAGTGCTTTGCACAGTGTAGACCCTGGTAGAACATTTGATGTTGGTAGGGGCGGGAGGGAGAAGCTTTATCCCTCCTTATTTTTAGGCCTTGTTTCTACCTTTGGACCTGGCAGTGGGCTGGGTCTCCTCTAAGGGACAGAGGAGCTGAGGATCTGCTCATGTCCACTGATCTGTATAAACTCCAGGGCACAGTGGAGGGCACACCGGGCTCTGTTTCAACTGGCAGAAGAGGGCATGGAGATGGAGCTGCCCTCAGCTGCAGAGAAAGTCATCCACAGCAGGACTGGACATGCCGAGTGTGCAGAACCCGCCTCATATATCGGCTTAGGAGAAAGTTAAGTGGACTCAAGCCAGGGGAGCATGCTGTCTGTGCTGGACTCTGGCGAGTGGGGTGGGGCCGAGCAGGCAAGGAGCCAGACTCACCGTGGGCACAGGGTCTGTGTGTTCACAGCAGCCCCGCTATGAGGCCTCAGCAGCCTGGAAATAGCTGATACCGCCTCTCCCGTGCCTATCCTTCAAGCCCTGTTCCTCTAGGCCACTGAGGTCCTTGAAGGTTTAAGTGGCCATGGGATAGCCAGGGCAGAGACCTGCTGTATGGCTTCCTTCTGGGCCTGCTGCATGCTGAGGATGCACCGTACCACTGGGCTACACCCCAGTCCCGAGGAGAACTTTCTTTCCATCAGTCATCTTCTGCAGGCTGATCTCAGAGATCTGGACTCACGGATAACTGGGCGGGGATGTCACCTTCATAAGCAGTGTGAGTCAAGCTTTTCTGTGTCTCAGGAGCTCCAACACAAGGCAAATGGTTTCGTCTCTCTACCAGCAGTTAGGGTAACTAAGGCACCACGTGGAGGTAGCTCTGAGAAAGTCTTGCACCTCTGAATCTCCTCTCTTCTAAACAACGCCAAGTGTCATCTGCTCTCTAGTTTTCTTTACCCTAAAGCAGTCCCTATCCCAAAGGATGAAGAATTGGACAGGTGACACTATTCCCTTGTAATAAATAGATAAACTGACATCAGCTGTTGGCCTAGGATGATGTAAAAACACCAGGATCAGAACCCACTTCAAATTCAGCACCTTTTGACACAAAGCCCTCAGCTCTTGTGACTTCTGGGAGAGTCTCTCCACTGCAAATCATTTCTTCTGAATCTTATCCCTTCCAGTTAAGATTTTGTCATAGAAACTCAACCTCAGAGGTTGTGCCTAAGCTTTCTGGGTTTGACTCTTTTCTTTGTCTTGATGATTTCTTGCCTCTGCAGTGGGGCCAGAAAGTAGCCAGAACCAGTTTCCCGTTGCCCAGGCCCTCCTTTTCCATTCTATCCCATAAAGAGGCTATTCACAGAGTCCCCTTCTCCATCCTATTTATAAATCTTCTCAGTGCATCTTTGTCCCTAGGGATAAACACTGTTCTACCCTCTTCAATCATTCCCTATACATCAGTCTTTGGGATGCTAAAAATTTCCTCCCATCGTCTGCCCTCCAAAATCCATGGCACTGACTCTTGCCATGGCAGTCACAGTTGGAGTGGACAGCTGGCTTGTGTGGAGACAGGCCCACAGGTAGTACAGGACTCACAGGTGGACCCTGAAGAGGACTCCTGGAGTCTGTGAGTAGCCAAAACACATCCTCACAGGCTGGGTTTTTATTCTGTCATCACAGCTGGGGGTGACTCTTGTGGAACCGTGGAGCCTGGCAGGCCTGTGAACTCAGGCCTCAGCACTCAGCGGAGTGCCCAGCCAGGTGCTTCTAATTAGAATCCGACCAGGACCTGGGTGGCAGCGGGCTGTGACCTGTGCTTGGCTGCTGTGGTCAGAGCCCAGGCCGGATCCAGTCTACCTAGTGTCCATCCACATTCTACTGCTGTCTGCAGCAGCATGTCTCACCTCATTGTGTGTCAGTTCCTCATCTTAAGAGGCAGGTGACAACAATCGCCATCTCCTGAGGTTATCATGAAGAACAAACTCGTTGCGATGATGCCCAATCACAGCTATTTATGGGTTCAGTAAATAGCTGTTATTATTAGGTAGTTGACACCCTCTGTCAAAGTTTGGCTCTCTAGTAAGCTCTTTATTTGACAAATCCATGCTGGGTCTGTTGTGTGCCAGCAATCTGAGCATAATCAATTTGAAGCCTTCAAGTTACACAGGACTTTATTTTGTAACATCTTGTTCTTCCCTAGTATCCATTTGGCAGGCAATGGGTGAGAGGTGGTTCACCTGTGGTCGCATCCAACGCTCTGTGATCCTAGTCTGCATGGTTTGGGGTGTAGACTACTGGCCTCAGGAGCCTGAGTTTTGTGGGTGCCCTGACTGGTAACAAGCTGGAAGCTCTTATCCAGGGCACTTTACTTTCCTGGCCCTCAGTGTTCCCATCTTTCAAATGGAGCAACCTCTTTCCCCCTACTCTGGTGGTTTTTTTTTTTTTTTTTTTTTTCTTTTTGAGACTAGGGTCTCGCTATATGGTTCAGGCTGGCCTTGGGCTCACTTTGTAGCCCAGGCTGGTCTCAAACTCGAAATAATCCTCCTGCCTCAGCTGGGATTACAGGAGTGCACCACCACACCTGGCTTGTTGTGTAAATAATTTGAGACAGCAACGCAAATGCATCTTGTGAAAGCAAAAGTTCTCTGTGAATGCTGGGTACTAGGGTGGAGCAACGCGGAGGCAGTGTTTGGGAAAGCACCTGACCTAAGGGCCTGAAGACCATTAATACAAGTAAAGGCTCCTTGAGGATGCTGAATGTCCAGTGTGCTGGGCAGTGCTTGGTACATGGAGAATGTTCAACAAGTTCCTGGCATGTAGGCATAGGCACTTAGTAAATGTTGATCAGATGATGAATGTGTCATAAATGGCTCTAACCAATGAAATGCAGAGAGGGTATTAAGCTCCTGGGAAAGGAAAGGCAGAGGTGAGATCAGGTTTGGCATGGTTTGTGAGGGAGGGCTTCCGGGAAGGCATGATTTAGATTTTGGGTGAACTTGTATCACCTTTGTAGGGTGTACAAGGGAACTTGTATCGGTGACGAGTCATTCTGTCGGATGGAAGGGCATGTGCAAAATCCCTAGGGCCAGTTGGATTAGTTGGGGGTCAGGAAGAGGAGGGGAATAAAAAGAGTGAGGACAGGAGTTCTCACAGGAAGTGGGCACAGCTGGGTTTTGAGAGAGACCAATGCTTGGTGGGGACATCAGGTGTAAGCAGTGTGACCCCAGGATGCTGTTACCTGCTGCCTTCCATGAAAAGGAGGCAGCTGACAGCTCTGCATAACGGTGACTGCGGTGACACTGCCTGCCAAGTGGCCAGCCTCTGTTTATACTAATGGCACTGAAAAGTGACAGCACTGTGATGTATCATTCCACTGCCTCTTGAGGCAGGGTGGAGGTCTGGGGGGCTGGGCAGCTAGGGCTGATGTCATACCATGTACAGCCGTGGGGTTAGTAGGGTGTTAGTTCCTCCTTTTAAACCAGCATTGCAGGCACACTGAGGTGCTTACGGTTGGTGTGTTTAAATTGGCAGCGTGAGACTAAGGGCAGCAATGGTCAGACAGACCCAAGTGCCCTGCAAGTTCTGCTGCCTGCTGTGGGGTTTGGAGCAAGTTTCTTAACTTTTTTGGGCACTGCTTTTTTCATCGGTGAAGTCTGTTATGAAGCCTTTTGCTGAAGAGTGAATCTGAGGATTAATTACAGTGTCTACATGGCACATAGGAAAGTGCCCAGGTGGTGGAGGTGGTGTATGTTTTTAGTCTCTTCTTAGTATTTTTTAGCCTTCTGCAAAGGGAGGGAGCAGAAACCCCCTGGGCACGTGTGGTGCCTGCTCTTCTTGCCTGCAGCAGGCTGGGCCTGTGTCTGCACTGTCCTCAGCCCAGGGGATGCTGACTGCAAGGCCGCCCTTTCTCTTCTGTAGCCCGGCAGGCACAGGCAGACAGCTAGCAAATGTCTGCTGAAGGAGAGATGAGTACGACATGGTCCTTGCCCTTTGTGAAGCCTACAGTTTAGAGGAGACAGAGTGGTAAGCAATGAATTGTGAAGAGGCCGAGTGTGTCCTGCAGACTCAGAGGATGGAGCTGTGGGCAGAACTTGGGTGGTTCTGGGGGCGGCTCGGACTGGCAGTGCCTGGAGCTGAGATGCATGGGCAGCCTGGGAGCTGGAAGGAGAGCAGCGCAGACCGCAGCGCAGGAAACACTTCAGGAGACTGGGGGAGGCGGCCGGAAGGTGGGCCGACTTGTGAGAACCTTGACAGCCTACCCAGGAAACTGGATTTAGCCCTTTAAATGTTATAAGCAGCCACAAGGCACAGTTTGCTTCCTCTCCTCACTCACCCTGTTCTTGTGACTGTACTTACCTGAGGATCAGAGAGGCTCGTGGCCCGCCCAGAGGCAAAGAGCACATTGGTATGGGGTCAGGATGAGAACGCAGTGCCCTTGGCTTCCACTCGTGCTTTATGCCGTGGACTGTCCTGCTGATGTTACTGAACGTCAACATTCTGCTGTCCTTGTTGGCAGTCAGGCCTCCGGGTGACCTGATGCCACATTCCATCTCAGCCCAGTAGCCTTGTCCATGGAAAGAGCCCAGTGTGACTGAGCCTAAGCCCCACCCCCACCAAGTTCTTTGGCAAAAGGAGAAGGCACAAGATCCCCTGGAATAAGTTCCTTCTTCATTTCCAGGTGCCAGGCTGCCTGGCATGCGCCAGATTTGGCTTGAGGACTTGTTTTTCAAAATAGATCAGGCGAGACTCCCAGAGGGTGATGGTGTTATTTCTGGGTTTTGGAGAGGATTGGAAAGCCCCCAGCCCTTCCATATCCCACCCACACCCAGGCCCCAGAGTGTGCCCAGGGCAGGTAGCAGGTCCCCAGTACAGCAAGCCATGTGGGGAGAGGGAGCCATCTGATGCTTTCCAGAAAATCCTGCAGAGAGAGGGGCTCACAAGGCTGATAACAACGTCTCCCATCTCATCTCCGGGGAATTCCACTGGGAAGCCAACTTGTTAAGTGGTGGTTTCTGGTTGTTTTCCTGAGTCACCTGGGCACTGAGCCTGCTGGAGCCCCTTATAGATGCCATCCCTCCCCCTCCTCGAAAGGCTGAGCTGAGCTTGCCTTTACAGTGGGTCTCCATGCAAGGCACATAGCTCCTCCCTCAATAAGCAACCCCAAAGCTCAGCCCTGCCTTTAGGGTTGGCGGTCAAGTGGAGGGGGCTTGGCAGACACCGTTCTCCCATGTCCATTCCCATCATCCAAGGAAGGGTGGAGAGTCCATTTAACAGGTGGGAATACCAAGGCAGGAGAGGCCGTGGAGCATCGTGGGAGCACACAGGGAGGAGGTGGCTGGTCCTTTGCTCATTTTCTAGGGTGGCAAAGAGAAATGGGACACTGGGGACACAGGGTCTGGTGTCCTGGTGAACATGTGACCCCTTGGGGCCTGGTGGGGGCTCCATTATCAGTGCTTGGTATTACAGGGGCACAAGTGTGTTTCCACTCCTCTCAGAGTAAGACTGGCAGAGGGCTGTGTACCATGTCTCGGGCCACTGGTTTGAGAAGATCATTATCCCTGGGCAGCTGTTCACACCCGATCTCTGCCTCTCTATCCTTTCCTGCCTTCCCTCTCTGCCCACTCTTTAGTCCTCCCTCCTCCCCGCCTTCTCCCCCAGACTCTGAGAAACACTCCTATGTCAGACGCCAGGAATGCACAGATGAATGCGACATGGCCACTGCCCCGGGGACTCAGGGTGCTCTGCGTGAGATGGAAATCCAAACAGTAGCCAAACAGGATCACAAGTGTGACTCACAACTGTGACTCAGCAGTACTGCGCCAAGGGTGACAAAGTACAGAGCGGAGGACTGCATCTGTTGGATGAGAATGAGGGACTCAAAAGGGAACCCAGATTGTCTTCCAAGTACCAAAGGAGCCTGGCCTTAATGAGACCCCTCTGGCTTATGCGCATAGTTTGTGACAATAAGCAAGATCTTCAACTTTTCTTGACCTCGGTTTCCCCATTTGTTAAAGGAAAATGTTTGCGGCTTGCCAGAAAATGAGAAGGTACAAACAACGGGGAGGAGGTGGTGGCAGCTCTGGCTTGAGAGGCGGTGAAGAGGGCATTGGGGATTTCAGGAAATGGTCCATAAAGTGAATGGGGGGGGGACACTTGCTCCTGCTCTTGTTCCTGCTTCTGTGAGATTCTCATAGCAAGTGAAGGGAACGACTGTGTCCTCTGGAGAGCCCACTGCTATCTCCTTCTGTTTTGGGGGGCAGAGGGTTTGATGGGACACATAATCAGTGCCAGGGATGAACTGGGTGCCTTATGTTAGGAGGATACAGGGTTTCGATTTGCGGTTCAGGCTGGCCTTGGGCTCACTTTGTAGCTCAGGCTGGTCTCAAACTTGCAATAATCCTCCTGCCTCAGCCTCCCGAGTGCTGGGAATACAAGAGTGCACCACCACGCCTGGCTATCCCTCTCTTCTTTGAGCAGTCACTCACAGAGTGGCTTCTGGCAGGGCTTGGGCTCCTCAGGCCTCTAAAAATGGAAAGATCTTATTCTCCTAACATCTCTGGGCCCTAAAGAAGAGAAGCTGACATGATCAGAGAGAACTCAAGTCTTCCAGAATAAAGGGTGTGGATAAGTTTGTGCTCCCTAATTAATCGAGCGCTTAATGCATTATGTGGTTATGAGCTCTGTTAGCCAAGTTCATTATCTCCAGCTGTTGAGTAGATCTCTCCGGACTTCATGATGGAACCTGGAGGTACTGTTTCCTAAATTTGAGCCATTAGAAATTATACTGCTTGGTTTGGAGGCAGGGGCACACGAAGCCACCCCTTTCACAGAGAAGGCCACCTGCTCTTAGGTCTGGCTTCCCCTCCTGAGAGAGCAGCAAAGAGAAAGAGACAGCGGTTGCAAGTTGTGAGGCAAAGTTCAAATCCTGGGCTGGGGATTTAGCTCAGCGGCATAAGTGTCTGCCTGGCGGGTGTGAGGTTGTGAGTTTGATCCCCAGTACCACAAAAAAAAAAAAAAAAAAGTTCAAATCCTGCCCTCTCTTCACTGTGCAGCAATTCAGTCTCTCTGTGGGCCCAGTCCTTACTTGTGAGACAGAGATAATAACACCTAGCCCTTGGCATGTGGATTAACTGAGTGGATGTGAGAAGCACTTAGCCCTGTGCTCTCAAGCACTCTACCCACTCTCCAGCCTCTGTTCCTTACTCGTCTCTGCCACTCTCCCAAAGCCATATGGACAGACACCAGGGAGACCTTCTGAGCATGGGGAATTCTACTCTAGGCCTATTATACTCCTTAGGTCTCCTATGCCACGGCTTTCAGGTTTTTTCTCCACTGTACAGATTACAGTGGTGCCTTGGCTCATGAGCTTGATTTGGTCCATGATTTTGGAAAAATGGCCACGTTTCTGTTTGTGCAAGAAAGATGACACGGCTGCAGTTGTGTTTGTGCCCTGATGTAGCGAGCGTTTGCAAACAAAAACAAAACTTTGCCAAATGCTTTTGTGAACCAAGTTGTTTACAAACAAAAGCATTTGTGAGCCAAGGTACAGTACAGCGGATGTCCCTTGTAAGCACCCACATGTGCACCTGTGCACACACTCACGCACACACGCTGTATGTCCTCAGTGTGTGATATAATACAGCACTTTTCCAAAGGTTCTGTGTTAACAGCTTTCGTCCTCACCACCCCCTGTACGATGGGCCCTGCTATTGTCACGTATCAAAGATGAAGAAACAAAAGCATAGGAAATGTCAGTGGCTGAGTCAAGATTCTAAGCTGTATGTGTTTTAAAAGTATCACAAAGTGGTATTGTTGCTTAGTGCAGCGTACACTCATATTTCCTACTCTGTTTCATTAAATTTTTAAAAATACCAATAATGATTTACTACATTGATTTCCCAACCCACAGATGAGTCAACAACCACACTGAAAGACACTGCTACAGAGTCCTCTCAGAAAGAGGGGGAGTGAGGGGCCCCTGAGGAGATAGAAGTGGGGGCTGTGAGAGAGAGCTGGGGGATGAGAGGAGCTTTGGGAAGTGTGTGCCAGGCCCTCGGGGTGGGTAAGGCAGCACAGGCTGCAGCTTGGGTCAAGCATTTGCTCCTGACTGGGCAGTTTCTGCTCAGATGCCCAAAAAAGGCCTGGGTGTGGGGACACTGCTGGTCATCACCCTGCTCCTTTCAACCTGGGGCTCCTGCCTGGAGCTGAGGACCCGGGGCCGGAAGTTCCTTCTCCCTTTGTAAACTCCATCAACAAGCCCCTGGGTTTTGTCTTTAGATTTAACTTTTTAAATCCGTAGAGAAATCTAGAGAAGAGAGGTATTGAGATGCTCGGGGATTTGGCCAAGGCTGGAGAGACCGCAGCACAAGTCTCCTGGCTCTGGTTCTGCCGTCCATGTCAGGCGGAGAGAGGCTGGGAAGAGGGACAGAGAGATTACTTTCCCTGTCTGTGGGGGTCATTGTTTGGCACCTTGGTTCTTCACCCTTCAGTCTTGATAGTTCTAAGGCATGGGCAAAGGAGTGAGGAATGATCCACGGCTTTCTTCTCCCTCGCAGTACCATTCTTCGCCCTGGTGAGGCTGAGGCTATGCCGGCTTCCCCTTCCTTGGAGAGGGGAGTGGTTTAAATTGCTATATTTGATGTCTGTGTTGTTTTTGCGAGTGGGAAATGGGTTTGAATTTCAGTCACCAAAGACTGGGAGACTACAGAAGATGGGAATGAGAGGTAATTATGACTTGATAGGAGGGATTCCAGTCTCTGGAATGAGTTAGCTTAGTCACTGTCCCTTCTGGATCATGGAAGTCCTTGAAGGACAAGACCAACTTAGAAGGCTCCCCCAGCTCTGGCTCATGCTAGGGAGGAGGCCCAAGGGGAGCCTTTCTCCCTCGTCCCTATTCTGAGCACCCTACAACTGTCCTCTGGAGGCCAGCTTCCGGTTTCTTGTGGGGGTGGGGAGCGCTCTGCATCCTGTGTCAGGAAAGCCAGGCTCTTACCCGGCCAGGGCCTCTCCTCCTCTCATCAGTCCTGGTGTTTCTTTTCATAGTTTAAAAAGTTACGAAAATATTTTTCAGAGCTGCAGTTTCTCCTAAAGGATCACGGCTTCCTCCCACCCTCCAGGAGTGAGCTCTCAAAGATCATTTTATCTACTGATCCATGGGCAAACATTCACTGAGCAGGAGCCACCTTTGCATTGCGTTATTTGCAGTGTGAAACTTCACGGTCCTGACCCCTCAAATGCCCTTCCTGCTTCTTTTAATTATGAGGAATAAAGGTGATCGTGAACACAGAGCAGTTCCAGCAGCACACGCAGGAAATGCGCAGTGTTAGCTTCTATTATTATCAGTGTTACTTTCCAACATGACAGTCACCTCCCACCTCTTTCCTGTGGTCTCTTCCCAGAATCCGACCTCCTCCTTTCAGATGCTGGTGTCGCTATGCTGTGACATAGTGGAGCATCTCTCCAGCTCTGTCCTTGTCCTCAGCTAGATGGGAGGATGGTGACTTGTGTTTGGGCTATGGGTTCCCCTCTGTGGATGCATCAGACATGTCCACGGATGGCTGATGGGTGCCCACCAGTTCACCAGGGAGAGCCTTTCTGGACAAAATGGGATTTGAGCTCAGCCTTGAAGCAGCACTCACCTTGGGAGGTTTAGATTTAGATTTAGGCATCCGGGATGGAGTCAGGAAATTTGTTTTCTGGGAATGTTCTCAGGTTATAAGATGACCCATGTGCCTGTGTGACCTGCCATTTTAATTAAAGAAAAGCTTGCTCATGTGGCCGGATGAGGAGTGGGCCACCTCAGGGGAGGGGGAAGTTGGAACAGTGCAGCCAGAAGCCATATTGCCCAAGGCCTTTGGAGGAAATATTGAGGGCTCAGTTTGGCTGGATTAGAATGTTTATGCGTAGAGCAGTGGGATGTGATGTCTGAAGGATGATTGGAGACATCGGGGACGTTGGGTGTCACATCAAGGAGGTAGGTGCTTAAGCAGCAGGGAAGGAAAGGGGATGACTACTGAGAATTTCTGAGCAAGAGGGTAACATGAAAATAAGCACTAAACCCCACCCTGTGCAAGGGAAATTAACCTTATTTTAAAAATCTAAACTTTCTCTTATCACCCATTCCAAGTGTTTCTTGGTGTCTAACCTAAATCTTTTCTGTTGTTACTAAAGTCTAATTCGTCTCATAGGAATTGGAAAACAGCTGGACAGGGCCCAGGAATTGGAAAGAAAAGTCATTCTCCTATTTCTGCCAGAAAGAACACACATATCACAGTGGAAGAAGAGTGTGTCCGGGTTCTGAGCCAAGCTGGCAGAGCTCAGAGGCACGTGAGGGCAAGGAGGCCTGCACTGATACCTCTAGGGCGGGGTCCAGGGTAACTGGAGCCCCTGTGGAAATAGAAACCTGACCTCATCTGTGAAGTGCTGCTGCCCCTCCTCACCACACAGCATGGGCACGGCACACGTGCCTTCCTTTGAAATGCTGTGGGCATCAATATAAGCATCTCCACCTGCTCTGCTCTAGCACAAGAGATGAGGCATGTAAAGGTCTCTGAGTGGGGGCGATAAGGCCCTAGGGAAGAAAGACAGGAAAAATACCCGGAGAAGGCACGGAACTGCTTCTTACCCCAGGTTGATCGGGTATCCACTAATGCCTGGAGTGATGTTGGCCAGGAGCTCTGGCAAAGCAGGTGCTTTCCCTCCTGTTTGCTGGGTGAGACCATTCCCAGACTAGGGGCTGTGGTGACCAGTAAGAGACAGTCCTTTCCTTCTAGGGTCCTCCTCTGAGATTGCTCTTGGCCTGTTCACCTCCCCTGTTATTTGCAGGAGAGTTGGATGCAATTCCAGAGACCTTAATCTTTAAAAAAAGGGAAGCGTTTCTTGAACAGGAAATTTCTACCCTCCCCAGGCTTCCAGGGCAAGTGGAACACTCCAGTGAAAGGGTGAAACAGGAACAGGTGAGCTGTAGTGCAGCTAAGAGGCCTCAGAGACACAGGTGGACAAGTGTGGTGAGCCATTCACACTGCCCACTTCCACCCCTGCCATCTTCTCCTCCATCTGCCTGAGGGTACCTCCCTCCTGTACCCTGACCCCAAAATGCCAGGAGGGCGAGATAAGGCTCTGGGATGCTTAAAGTGGCCAGGTAAGAGGACATCCTCTCTGAAGTCTCTGTCCCTCTCATCTGGAGTCTCCCACTTGCCTACCAACCAAGGTTGTTGTGCCTCACAGTCCTGGGGATACAGCTTGAAATGTGTTGTGCAGAGGCTGGAAAGTCTCTGCTAGCAGGTAAATAGGAGAGCAGAATCGGACACTCTTCTGTGTTCTAGGCAAACAGCAGAGACCTTTCCAGGAAGCTCAGGAGGGAGACGCCTGTAAAAGGATCCCTAGGGTGGATGCTCAGTGGGGTGACTTGAACAGGTTTCTACATTTGCTGCTGATTGCTTAATGAGACACCTACATGGTGCTCTCTGCTAATGACCACGTCTCCCAGGGAGGTGACAGATAAAAGGGTGGGTAACTCCTGAGTGCCAGGTAAAGGTCTCCAGGACAGCCACTTGAAATGAGGGTGTTGAGGGAGAGCATTGTGTGATTTCTTTGGGCCAGACTGTGAAGAGGATGAGTAACTTCTCCCCAGGGACTGAGAAGAGACGCACTAGACTCAGGGCCTGTTTCTGGCCTCAGTGTTAACTTCCTGTGTGACCTGTGGTTTTTCCTCTTGAGTAATGGGCAGGTCATCCACTATGTCCAGGGAGTCCCTGAGTTGCGTGGGCTCAGGAGTCTGTGTGTTCTTGGAGGTTGGCATCCTGAGGTAGGAGGCATTTGGGTATTTCTAGCACTCAACAAGTTGGGCTGGAAGAAGTGCCAGTGGGATGCACACCTGAGATCCAGCCCAACTGGACAGTCAGGAGCCGTTGGAATTTGGAGCTGCCTTTTGGAAATGGGCTAAGGGTCCTGCTGCAGATGTTTTAGGGTGCACTGATGGCAAGCTGGTGCTGCTGATTCTCTGCCGATGCCCAGGGCAGTGGCTGCACTTAAATTTATGATTCTCCTCTGCCCACCCCCAGTGCTGTCTAACCTATCTGTCTAGGACAGGGCTACTGGGATGTGGGGCAGAGAGTCCCTCTCCTCCTGGCCTTCTTCAGAATGAGCCAGCCAAATATTTACCAAAAGACTGCCCAGAAAAGGTGCCAGGGCCCAGGTAAGTGTTGTGTTTGTGCTACCCAAACAGTGCCATGCTTCATGGATTCCTGAATGCCACAACCCCATTGTGAGGCTTGAGCTAGGCCCTGCAAACCAGGCTGTAGGAGCACAGGGCTAGGTGCCATGTGTGAGCCAGGGGAGGCCACGCTGCCCTGGTGTCTCTGGGATGCTGGCATCCTGGGGTTGGATGGTCTCTGATCTGAGTTCCTCGAGGAAGGCATGAATGGCCCCAGCAGGTAGACTCTGGTGAGCCTGCCCTGTGCTGCTCTCCTACAGACTTCTGATGGAAACAGTCATTTCTACCCGTGTTAGCAAAGATGATAAACTGTCACAAAAGCATTGGATTGTGGCAAAAAGAAAGTTTTGAAACTGGGCAGACCCCAGCTTTTAATTTTGGCTTTCTACTTAACTGGCCATGTGACCAGGGACAGGTCAGCTAACCCCTCTGGCCCTGAGTTCCTCAAGCTGTAAGGTGGCACTCCTGCTGCCTGCCTCACAGAGCTGCCCTGAGCATGAAATGAGATAACAAGGGTAAAGTGCCTACCCACCGGGCAGCATCCCGATGCTGGTTGCAAGAAGTGAGGCTGGGGAAAGGCATTTCCATCTTAGGATGCATTTTCTGAGTTTAAGGATTTTAGGGCCCATATGGCCATGGACGATAGTGAAATTTCTTTCTATAAAGAAGGAAAATCATTCCCTTTACAACATAACCCAAGTGCTTTCATTTTGGGCAGTAGGGAAGGGGTACTATATTCGGTTTCATTGGGTAAACATTTTTGAGCAAAAGTATTTTCAGTTGCTGAGAGTCAAATCCTTTGGACATCTTGGAAGGAAGAAAAATTGGAAAACTATTATGTTTGGCAGTTTCCATTAGTGTCTTTGTTACACACTCAGGAAGTCTTAATTTGTTTAGTTCCAGAACTGGAAACAATGGGTGGGGGCGGAAGAGCTTTCCAACAGCGCCTTCCAACAATGGGCCCTGCCACTTTCCAAAGGAGGGGGCCAGCCAGCCACCCCGGCTGTGTGTGGACAGCCACCTCTCCTCCTTGCTGCTGAGGGCTTTATCTGCATTGTGTGGGAGAGCAGACTCCTTAGTGCTGAGCCCCACCATGAGAGAGGCTCTCATCTTGGTGTCACCAAAGTCCCCCAACTTGGGAGAGGGTCCCTATCCTGTGGGCTAAAGCACCAGAAATGGGCTTTTTAACTTCTTTCTCCAAAGCTAGCCCCTTTTTCTTTGGTCCAGTTTTGACCTCTGACATCTTTCCTCTTCTTAAGAATCCTTTACTGCTGTCTCTGTAAGGCGTTGTGCTTTTGTGCCCTCCTGCTCCGCTGTACGTCTCAGGACCAGTTTCTCCTGCAGCTGCATCTTCTCCCTGCTGGGCTCCTGACCACGTCTCATAGGGCTGGAGATAACAGTCAGCAACTTGCACTGCCTGCCTACTGGATCCAAGTGGAGAAGGGAAGACTTGAGTGGCAATGCAAAGTCTAGTCTGTAAAGAGCTCCAGACTCTTGGAAATTGACTTTACACAGGTTGAAGTGGACTGGGGGTGTGAGTGGGAGTCACTGCAGACTAAGATGTGCAGGGGACTGGGAGGTGGCCAGTTGTGGGCAAATGCACTTGGGTGAACAGGGCTTGAGATTTTGGACCTAATTACTATAGGGGTGAGAGGCTGGAAAGGGAGGGCGTCCAAGATGACCTGGCAGTTACAAGCCCATTTGATGGAGAGACTCAACATTGGCATAAATGGAAGTCAGAGAATTAAAATATGAGCCCACTCATAATTGTTTTTAGCATGCTTAGGTCACAGTATTCAAATGGCGCAGAAAAGTATTCCTTCAAAGTCTTCTTCATACCATGTGGGCTCCCCTTGTTGGAGGTCATCTCTGTCACTGTATGCACTGGGCCTTTCCTAAGATGCTGTAAGCCATTAGTTAGCCAACTATGACCATAGGACTGTAGCCCACCACCTGATTTTCTATGACCCTGAGCTAAGAATGTGCCTATATTTTATTTTATTATTTCTTGAAAATGTCTGTGAACTCTTTTTTAAAAGCATATTTTAAAAACAAAACTACTTTTTTTTTTGTTTTTCGGTAGCATTGGAGATTGAGACGGGGGCTGTATACACACTCAGCTCTCTACCTTTACCTATGTGGGCAGAGTTGAGTGCTTGCAACTGAGACCACAGCCTGTGAGGCTGGGCATATCTGCTGTCCACCCCTTTACCCAAAGTTTGTTGACTCCTTCTCTAGGCAAACATAACCATATTGGTAGTTATAAATCATTTTTAATCCAAAGGGTAGCAGAGTAAATTAATTCTACCTTCATTCGTGATACCTTGATGGAAGTGGTGTATCGGTAGCAGAATATCATTAATCACTGGGTGGTCAGTCCTAATTTGACTTAGCCAGGCCAAGTTTAAAGCGAAGACTGGTTCTTCTCCCAAGGTGATAGGGAGCCTAGAAATAGAGATGTGAGGGACACCTACAGGAAGGGAGGGCATCTGTGCATCTGTGATCTTGGCCTGCGGATCAAAGATCTCCCTTGACAGAGATGAAGCATTGCATTCTTAGCACTGCACAGAGTAAGCCCAGGAGGTTAATACACTGGCAGAAAGACAATGAATGAGAAGGATTAAACCAACGCCTGAAGGAACAATAACTATGGAGGGCAATTTACAATTCTCTTTCTGAGTCAGAAGTAAGTCAATAACAGGAACTATGGAATAATGAACAGTGACGGGGGAGTGACGGGCATGCATTGAGTGTCTACTGCATACCTACTGCCTTATTAATGTTTCCTTATTTTACTTTCTGAGGTGGCATCACTAACCTCATTTTACAAATAAGGAAGTTGAGGCTCCAAGAGGTAGCAGACTTCTTTCTTGCAGTTAGTGATGAAGGGGGAATCTGATTGCTTTGAAGCCCGGTTTCAACTGACTTTTAAAGCCTCTTATTTCAGTATTACCAGCCAAGATGCCAAGTCGGGCTAGGAGTTCCTCTCCAACTCTGCCAAGTCTTTGTACTTCCTGACCTCAGCTTTCCCATCTGCAAAAGGAAGAATCTGTCACTCTGACTGTTACAGTCTCTCCCTAGACACCTGATCTGATTCTATTATGGTTGAACACCTAAAGGAAAGAGAGGCACTATAAGAGTGCCATGCTGAAAGTTGAGAGAGGAGGAAAAGGTGGGTCTTGAAATTTGTGTCACACCCAGTTATCTGAATCAGACCTTTAGGAGAATTTTTGTTTGTGTGTGTGATATTAGGGATTGAGCCTGGGATCTTCACACTGAGCTACATCCCCAGTCCTCGTTTTATTTTTCATTTTGAGACAGAATCTCACTAAGTCTCTGAATTGCCAGGGCTTGTCATCCTCCTGCCTCTGCCTCCCATAGACCCATAGGAGAATATTATTACTTGATATGGAAGAAAAATTTCTGCTCCTAAACTGAGAACTTGCATGTTACCCTCATGGCCGTGACCGCGTGTCATTTCAGCAGCTGGACTTGAGAGCCAGAGGAGGATGGGGCTGGGGGAGCCGTGGACAGCACCTGCCAGATCTCTCTCTCTCTCTCTGATGCCTGCTGCAGGCTTTCTGGAGGCCCTGCGGCAGGGAGCTGTGTGATGTTACCAGGGAGCAGGGTGGTGAGCCTGCGGCCCCAGGGAGCCAGCCGGGGGTGTGAGTGTGTTTATGTAGGATCCAGCCAACCTACAGTTTCAGATTTCAGACCCAGCTTTTTTGGGAAACTTTCCTTTGGTTTTCAGTCAGTGCGGGAGCAAAGAGAGAGCTGGTGCCGGAGTCTTGCTGGGGAAATTCTCTAGTCCCAGCTTTCTCTCCGTTTCTTCCTTTCTCGCAGGAGCTGCTTTCACCTCCCTTGGTAATTTCCTCAGATTGAGAGTTCTGCCTGTTTCCCTTTTTGTCAGCAGTCTGCATCCCTCTGTTGGGCTCTGAGTTTCCGTGTGCAAGGTAAATCAGGGTTTCTGGGATGTGGTTGGGAAGATCTAGGGCTACCCCCACCTTTCACGGAGAGAAGTTACTAGGGAGAAAGACGCGTGGCGCACGTGTTAGGCACAGAGGAATTTGTTGCAGTCAGAGGCATGAGAAGTACAGGGCATTTCCATTCATAGTTTGATTGTAAATCGCCTTCCACCTTCTCTTCCTTTTCCTTATCCCTTCTTTCTCTCCTTGAAGTCTTCTATCAGAAACTGAGAGAAAATTCTCTTTTCTCAAATGGCGGTGGTGGTGGGGTTTGCAGAGGAAGCCTAGAGACTGGGAATGTGCTAGAGACGCGTCCAGGGGACCTGTGCGTCTAGAGTGAACTCTGGGTTTGGCAGGCACTTGGTACACTTCTGATAAGGCTAACTCTAACTGGCGTGGGCTCTAGCATGGTCTTGACATACAGGTAGCTTGAACCAAAGGATCAAAGCTCTGAGAAATAAGCACCAGGAGTACTTTTTCCCCGGTATCTGCGAAGAGGGCGAGAGTGAGGCTGATGTCTTGGGGGTGGGGGGACTGCCATTCTGCCTGAAAGCAGAGATTTGGATGGAGAGGTGATTGGTGGGTAATGGGTAAGGCTGGCCGAATGCCATTCTAACTTCCCTGGGTTTGTGTGTTATCAGCTGCAAGGAGCAAAGATCACAGAACTACCTGGTACAGGGCTGGTGGGCGGGCAGTCGGGCCTCGCTGCCAAAACCCACTTGAGCAGTGACTGAACCTGTGGGCTGCGGGTGCTGTGAGGCAGGATGCAGAAGGAATGGTGGGTGGGCCAGGATGAATGAGCCTCAGCAAGAGGCTGGGAGTGGCTTTTGAAAAGCAGATTTGGGGCAGTGAGGTCTGCATTAGAAGAGGAACGTCCACAGAGAGCTAGAGGCAGAACAGGGGTGATTTGGGAAGGAAGAAGGAGAGGGGCTGGGAAACCCAAACTCTGATGCATCCTAAGATTGCAACCGGCCAGATTTCAGCTCTCCATAGAGACGTAACCCAGCACAGGTGAGAAACCAGGGTTCGGCTGCTGACTTCGGAATGTAATGAGGTAGATGTATGAGAGGCCATGTTGGCTGGGCAGAATGTGGTAAAAACACATTTTGAATATAAGAAATCAGTGCAGTCGAAGTTGGGAGGCAATTGCACAATTATTTGTTAGACAATATAATTAATAGGTTGTGCAGCCTGGTTATTTCTGAAACTATGGGCTCTAAAAATTTTTTTGTTTATATCACTAGCTACTTCCAAATGGAATTTCCAGCATCGTTGTATATTTGGGAGATTGTGCTATGCATAATTAAGGGCAACAGATAGTAATAACCATCTTCATTTGTTCGGTTGTATTGTACTTTCCAGCTCAGACCCCGTAAACTGTCACAGCCACCCTCCCAGTCTAGCTCAGATAGTGAATGCTTACCAGCCCCTCTGATTCTGCCCTGCAAGATCTCACAGTGTAACCGTGGTCCTGTAAGGAAGATAAGGAGAGTGTTATTCCTACAGTACGGCTGAGAAAATGAGCCAAAAGGCGCTGTGATGGGTAGTCAGCAGAAGGGCAGGACTTAGAATCAAAATCCAGCTGTTCACCATGGTACTGAGTGTCTCCCTGCCCTGCCGTGCAGTGCTGTATGTGCATCCCTCTGCCTAGTCATCCATCTTGCTTTTGCTATCAGAGTAATGCGAAGCAATATCTGCAAAAGGCAGAGTGGAAAGCTTGCTGCCTAGAATGAAGTCAGTCCTCTCTGGGCTCCTGTTTGTGCAGCTGAGTGGCATCAGTGGGTCCTTGTCTGTGTTGCTTTGCTGATTGGATGTTTTCTACCACTCATTACAAGCATACCTTAGGGCAAGTTGTCTTTTTGTTGTTGTTGTTGTTCTCAATTCACCCTGTATTAGTTGAACAGGCAAGGGGAGAGTAAAATAATTCCCTGCATTACTTGAAGGCAAATTGATGGTAAAATTAATTCCCTGAATCATTTGAACAAGCAAGGGCTTTCAGAAACGGGCAGTCTCCGTATGGAGGAACATGCTCACTGAACACTTGATTTGTAAAACAACCAAGATTGTTCTGTGCTTTGTAATTGACAGAGTGCCCTTTATATAAGCAAGATAGTATGCTTATTTCCTTTCTCCTTTTCACATGTGTCCAAGCTCAGGTTTCCTAGAAGGTCTAAATCTCCCAAAGTTTAGATCTCTTAATTTCTTTCTTCAAGCTAAACTAGATCATCTGACCCAGTGGTTCCCAAATTCTGTGGGCTTGGGGTCTAGGTGTAGGTTGGTGGCAGAGTGCTTGCCTAGGGTGTGTGAGGACTTGGGTTGGACCCTCTGAGTTCTTGGGACACGAGGAACTCATGTTGGGTCCTGATTTCCCTGTTCTGAAGCTGTAAGTGGTTCCATCTCCAGAAGGCTACTGACAAAGGAGCTTGTGCCTATTTGTTCTTCAGTTGTGTCTGAAGTGATAGGGATCAGAGATATTTCCTTTTCTTACAGGCTGTGGGGTCAGGCCTTCACAGGTACCTATTTATTTATTTTTTTTGGTACTGGGGATCAAGCTCACAACCTCGCCCTTGCCAGGCAGGCCGCTGAGCTAAATCCCCAGCCCCAGGTACCTATTTCTATGTTCATCTTTGGGGAGACTTATGAGCTGTATTTTGGGAACAAAGTGAAGTCTGTCTTACATGTGTGGTTTTGTGCCCAGTGTTGATCATTCAGAGCACCTCTTTAATTAGGTGGCCGAGAGACAAGAGCATTAAAAATTGTGGTATCGGTGTTGAAGGGATGAGTCTGAGACGTCAGGAGTACAGAACGGGGCTTTTCTAGATTGGAAGGCCCCTAGAGATGTTGGAGTGCCTGCTGTCTGCGTTCTGAGGGTTCAGGCTTGGAACTGGAACAAATACACGGGACTTCTCAGCTGCCAGAGGCTGACCCATGTGGTTGGTATACACGTGTGTGTAGACTTGTGTAAGGAAGAGCTTTGAAGGAAAAATCAGTGTGGAACCACCCTGGAAATTGTACTAGATGCTTGTTTTTTGAGGTTCAGCCAAGGGTGGTTTTTCCAAAAGCAGATATCCAGGAGCTTCTTCACAGGAAGGAATTTTCTTATTTCTTTTTCCATACCGTTTTCATGTTCTAAAACAAGAAGCCTGTTGGTCCAGGAAAGTAGCTGGGATTCCTAAATTAGGAAAATGTTTAAATTGGAGGGGAGTAGAGATTTTCAAGCTTTCCGGGGGCAGAGAAGAGTAGGTCAAGCTTGTGTAGGGATATTAGGCTCTAATGTGGGAGACCAAAACAAAATGATGAAATTTCCCCCTGCACGAGGCTTCTGCATGCTAGGCGTGGTTGTGCACACCTGTAATCCCAACACTTTGGGAGGCTGAGGCAAGAGGATCACCATGAGTTTGAGGTCAGCCTGGACTACATAGTAAAACCCTGTCTCAAAAAAATAAAAATAAATAAATAAATAAGGTTTCTGCACATTCCAGGGTAGCATAGTTCTTAAAAAGAGTAAGATGGCAAAGCCTCAATCTGTGACTGAGGACCTGTTCAAAGGGAAAGCAAAATGAGCAAAGACTCAAAAAGTCCACATTAAGGGACTTTTGCCATTTGAGGAGCTTCTGCACAGCTGAGCCACTCTGTGAGTAGATCTCACAGATCTACTTAGGTTTGTGGCAAGTGAATGATGGTGGCAGGCAGGCAGTTCTCTTTGCTCATCTCTGGTCACCTGTGCTGGTGGCTTTCTCCCAGGAGGGTTTGATGATTTTGTCCTAACTTTGGATAAGTCTGAGGTAGAAAGGACCATTGCTGAGATGTGTGTGCCAGGAGAGTAGAGGGTGCTAACCATTAGCGTGGCTTCTTCCAAATGCAAAGGTCAACAAAGACCTTTGAAGACAGGCTAAGGCATCAACATGCTAGGTTCCAGGCTCTGTTTTATGTCTATCTTGGTTTGTGGTCTGGAGCACCTCAGTCCATCTCTCCTGGCTGTCTATGCCTTACTTCTCCTTTGGACAGGCAGTGTGGCCTCTCCAAGAATTTCAGGCTAACTTTACCATTCCAAGAGCAGGAGAGTCTACTATCTCTGTTAGAATTGCAGCCCTGTTCAACAGTTGTGTCTGTGGGAAAAGTGGCTCAAGATAGCAGGAGGAAGCTGCCAGGGTCAGAACTGAGACGTCCAGTTGGGTGACTGACTATGCCTTAGAGAAAGCTGAGCCTGTAAAATATTTGACAAGGACCAAGAGATCTGTGAAGAGGAATTGCTCAGCATCGTTGGTATAGACCAAGGCTGGTTTCTCATTTTGAAAGCCTCCTGGGGCCTTGAGATGGCATCAGGAGAAATGCACCACACCCGTCCCACTGTATGTTGGATGTCTCCCCCCAACATCTGACCCAGAGCATCCCATGTGCATCACCCCCTCACATTCAAATTTTTTACCTCCTCCCGTCCCAGTCCCCATAACTCACATTCTCCCTACTTCCCTTCACTTTCCCCATGGCTGGGTCACCTACTCCCCTAGGAGAGCCTGTAGGGAGTAGGTGGTGCTAGTGAAGCCACGGGGCGGTGGTAGGGTGGAGAGATGGCTGCCAGCCCAATGAGGTGGGGAGTTGGAGGCATGTGAGAAATCCTCAGGCATGTCTGTACCTGAAGTCCAACCAAATAATAACAGCATACCGCCTCTGCCAGTTCTGCTCAGGGTAGACAAGCAACAGACTCTTGTGGGCTGGTCTTTGGATCCACTCTAGTGCCCCATGCCAGCTTGCATTCCAGAGAGCCAGCTCCAGGCTTCGGGGAACCCAGAGACCCTCTCCAGGTTAGTGATGAGGCGAGGGCTTAGAATGGCTGTCTGCATTTTTAGCTTGAGTAACTGTGGTGATTGTCCTGAATCCTTGTCTTTGGGGGCCAGAGAAGTGGTTCTGCAGCTCCGAGGTTGGTTCATTATGTCGAATTCTTGCGGCCTGTGGATTTTAGAACAGCAACGTGGTCCATACTGTGTATTACATAGAACCTCCAGCAGGGTCTGGAGCAGCTCCACAAGCAAAGATTTTAATATTGCTACAGCAAGACTTCTTTAAAGAACCACCTAGTGGGATAAAGTAGGGCTATAAAAGTCTCATACAAGGTCAGGTCATGTTTTGCTACCAGTTAGATTCAAGTCTGGTTGGGTTTTGCTGCTGGCTGAGTTAGGAAAAAACTGTTTCAAGATGTCTGCGGGTTTTGGAATGCTGTGAAGACAATGTGGTTCTATATTGTCCCATATAATTACATAAGGTTGGAATTAGTCTTCTCTTTCACAGATGAGGAAGCTGGGGCTTCCAGCGGATCAGGATTTGCTGGTAGCTTGCAACTGATGCACGGCTGAGTTGTGATTCTGGTCCAGGTCTGTTTACCTGCAGAGCCGGTCTTTTTCCTCTGAGGTACAGAACTTGCCTCTTTAGGGATGAGCAGAGGAGAGTTGATGGTGGGAGTGGGGAGCTCTGATTGTGGCATTTTCTCTGATGAAAAAGCCACTTTCTGCACATTTGATAGCAATCAAGGATTGGCCTGTACTTATTTATACGTTTACTTCTGGGATTCCAGTAGGCTAAAAGCTCAGAAGAGAGGGAGCTAAAGTTCAGTTAACTTTGTGGCTTACAAGAATCCATCTGGCTTTGTGGGGGCTGTGGGAGCCAAGAACAAATAGGGTCAAGTTAGGTTTAGTGCGAGCAGCATCACCCGTGGTGGAAACAGCCCCTGTGCAGAACTCATGGAATGCAGTGCTTCCTGCTTCCCCGCCCAGCCCTGGCTGGAGGAGTCTTGCTCTTAGCACTGACCATCTGGAGAGAAGGCTCTGTTTACAAGGATAATGATCACCAGACAAGGATGCGAGTGATGTGCAGCCTGAAATAGGGGAATTTGATTAGGGGGTCTCATTGGTCTTTATTAGTGCCGGAGAACAAACGGCCACAGGAAGTGCTAACTCAATCTGCTGAAGATACACTGCTTTTAACACTTCATTGGAAAGATGGGTTTGGTGTCTGGGCAGTGGCATAGATAGCCCCCCTCTCCTGCCTGCTAAATGCTGTGAGATGGTGACTGCCATCCCTGGATCATCTCAGCTCAGGCAAAATACAGACTCTAAATCCGTAGGTGCTTTTGTTCCTGGTGCTTCTTGGTGATAAGAGGCCTGTGCTTATAGCACCCAGAGTAGTGTAAGGGCAGCTGATTTGGAGGAAGAGTGTCCTGCTCTAGAAAGATACCCACTAGGAAGGATGGTAGGTTAGTTGCCATGGGAACAGAGAACATCTGCTCCAGCCAACTAGAGAACAGATGGGGGGAAATATCTTCTTAAAGGGACCATTAGCATGTGGAATTGGTGCCAGGGATCTAGACTTTCCTAAAGACTTGAGGGGCAGATTGGGCCAGTTGCTGAGAGAATTGTCAGGCTGTAAGATGGCAGAGGACCTACATGCTGAGGAAAGTACAGGAAAAAGACCTTTTTCTTCTCATTGGTGGCTGTGCTCCAGCTGTGTCTGCTTGCTAACCATCAGCTCAGAGCTCCCTGAGTTCTTTTTTTTTTTCTTTTTAATTTTTTTTCGGTACCAGGGATTGAACTCATGACCTCACACTTGCCAGGCAGGCACTTATGCCACTGAGCTAAATCCCCGGCCCAACTCCCTGAGTTCTTCAGTGGGCAGTACCACTGCCAGCTTCCTTAGGGGTCTTGGTTTACTGTTATGACCACACCTTTTTCTCCTGCCAGCTCCTTCTTAAATCTCCTAGGAGCTTTTCTGTACTGTCATGGTAAACTTACCTGTTTTCTCTGGCCCTTAGCTTCCTCCCAGGTCTCTCAGAACTCCTAGTCTTTGTCCTTCTCCTTTACCTTCCATGTCTCCTGCAAGGTGACCATATATTCCATGTCTAGAAGAGATATTGGGTCCTCCAGAAGTCACCTGGTCACTCCTCTTTAGTAGTTGAAACTTCTGGAAACAAGCTACTGGAACTACTCAAAACATCCTAAATCCCCAAGGAGATTTAATTATAAGGTACTGGAGTATTTCTCAGAGCTTGTCTTGGACAAAATACTGCTATGTGCAATTTAAGGGAGGATAGGAAGGATTATTTTGGCTCTCAGGTTATAGAAGTTTAGGTTGTTGCAGGACAGACAGCATGGCAGGGGGCACAGTGGAGGAGAGTTACACTTGGCACAGTGGTTGGGAAGCAGACAGCGAAGGGAGGAGCCAGGAAAGGAGATAAACCCCCATGCCCCACTCCCTAATAAGTCAGTTACAAGCCCCTGTCATCCAGTCACCCTCCCCAAGCCCCGCCCAGACGTGCATGAGGCTCTTGGAGGACATCTAGGTGTAAACCCTAACAGAGCTCAGAGGCTTCTGTTCCTTTTCGTGAGCTGGCGCTCTCCTGCATTGCAGAGGGCCTCTCGGCTTTCTGGGCAGCCCACAGAGTAGAGAAGATGGAAGAGCATCTTCTTGTGTCCATGTTAGAAGGACTAGTCTTTCTTTTCCCTCCATCTAAGTTCTCACCCCTAAGAAGGGATTTTAGCAGAGCTGAGATTGGATAGCATGCCAGGTAGCCAAGACATGAGCATCAGGTTTTAGGAATGTGACTGTTACCATGGTAATCATGAACACTGGGCTGAGGGCAGTTTCTAGAAAGGAGTTAGACCCCAAGCCTGAAGGAGTTTGGGCTGGAGAGTTTAAACACACTGACTTCTCTCTCTCTCTCTCTTTTTTTTTTTTTTTTTTTTTTTGGCACCGGGGATCAAACTCATGACCATGTGCTTGCAAGGCAGGCACTTATGCCACTGAGCTAAATCCCCAGCCCACCCTGACTTCTCTTGCTTACTTCTTTTGCTGCCTGACCATGAGGGCATGGCCACGTCATTACCATTCCCTGCAGGTGGCAAAGGGGTGAAGCCTGGACCTTGAAGGCCAATCCCCTACCCTAACCACTGGTAAGACTGTGTCCTTTCAGCAAAGTCCTTCATAACAGACCGTATTGTTCCAGGGAGGCAACATCTAACAGCCTCACAGTTGGAAAGCTCATCACTGTTTCTAAATTCAGTCTTTCATAATGTAATTGAATCCATCTATTATCCCTCATTCCATCCTGGGCTTGTGAGGAGGATAAAGTCTCCCCATCTTGTTTAGGTTAGGATTGAATCAGGGAATATGCAGTTATTTCTGCATGAGAAGACAGGGGTTGAGGACCAGGGTACATGGAATTTGGAACCATTTATGGCTGACTTCTGTCCTTCATCCAAACAATCCCCAGAGAAGAGAAGAGAATAAGCCCTTTACTATAGGCAGAAATGGCAGAGAGCGCTCTTTTGGATTCCTCTTTCCCAGATACGAAGTTCAAGAGACCAGAGCCAACTTTGGACCATGAGAAAGATGTGAAGTTTCAGGCAAGTCAGCTGGGACTGGTGGGGTGGGGGTTATATGGTCCAGCAGGCCAGCCTGAGGGTCCAGACCAAGGTGCCTTCTCTTCTTTCTGACCTACAGTAGTGGACCTTGGGGAGGCTGCATAACCCAAATCTGCAAACAAGTTCAAGTCCTTTGTGATCGTTGATGACGAAAGCCTCACAATTAGCAATGCAGAGGGTGTTAAACACCAGTTCTTGTTTCTAGTGGTCTCACAATCTGGGAGGCTGAGGTGATGATGACTGTTAGCTGTGTGACATGCATTATGTAAAGCATTTTATGTGCATTTAGCCAGTAAATCCTTACAACAAATCCTGTAAGGTGGAAACTACTATTACCTTCATGTTACAGATGAAGAAACTGAGACACAGATTGAATAATTTGCCCAAAGTTCCATTGGTGGTAAGGAGCAGAACAGAAACTGTCCTTAGGTGGCCTGCCTCTTCTGCCATCCTGCCATCTTGCCTTCTTCCCCAGTCTGATGAGGGAACCCAACATTTCTCTCCCAGGCCGGTCAGGAGAAAAGGACCCATGGGTATCAGCTCCTCCAGGCGGGGATTCGATCCTCTTTGGCTACATGCTCAGCTTGGACTTTAGCTATAAGAGAAGTTCAAGAGGAAAATTAAAGGGAGAAAAGGATTGGTCTTTGTTCTGAGGTTTTCCAATGAAAGAAAAACAATGGACATTTAGATAAACCTGTATCTTCCTCGCAGAAGACCACGCACAAGGGTTACATGGCGCATCACAAAGTTGTTAGAACCAGGAGACTTCGTTAGGAAGGAGGATGTGTGAGTCAGTGACTTCTCCCTTGGCTTCTGTCTTTGCCTCTGCCCTGTCTCTACACTCTTTTTCTTTCTTTCTGATGGACCTAGTGGGAGGAGTCTGGAGCATGACTGAGGGTAGTATTGCCATGGGTCACACTGCAGAGGTACCCGGTGCCGGGCTCCTTCTTGCCTTCCTCCCCAAGCCTCTCCCCTGTGGGTGTGGTGGAGGGACAGAAGTCCTGGGTGGTAGGGAGCAGACTGGCTCTGCTCTGTGAGGCTGTGTGGGAGGGTGTTGAAGTCCAGAGCCCTGACTCCCCTGGAGCCGGGAGGGGGTGTCACTGAGTGGAGCAGCAGGAGGGCCTGGAGGGGCCCAGGAGCTGTGCTATTTCTGTAACACAGAGCACATCTGCAGCCAGCCACAGAGAAGGTCAAACTCTGGGCGCGGGGCTGGAATGCGAGGGGCCAGGCCGTGGAGGGAGCTGTGGTTTCACCCTCTCTGGCAGCTTGAAGGGTGCTGAGATGGCCTTTGAGGGAGGTGGGGCTCCCAGAAGCCAAGTGTGTGGTATGGGGAGGGACTCCACCCTGGTGGCCCTGGGTCTGTACTTGGGAGAGGGGAGGGAGGGCGCTCGGGCCGAATGCCCATCATGCCAAAGTGGAGAGGAATTCTAATTCGTGCTCTTTGCCATTAACAAATTTAAAAATCAGGTCAGGTAAAGCCCTGTGTGAGGGGGAGGAGAAAGAGTGCTGCAGTGGAGATGAAGAGCGCTGTGGAAACTCAAGTGTGTGAGTGTGTCCAGACATGTACGGGGAGGGCTGAGTCCCTGTGAGCAGCGCAGCTCAGCACCGGGGTCCCTCGAGGCACCAGCCCCTCCAAAGTCTTTGTATTTGAGGTCTTTTTAAATGAGGACCCGTAAGTGTATAAGCCTCAGGTCCCAGGGAAGTGACCCATAAGGTGGGCTCCCACACACACCCCTGCCCATCCCCTGCACAGCCCTCGCTCTCCTCACCTCACCGGGAAGCGTCCACGGGCAATGCCTCCTCTCCCGTGTGCATGTGTGTTCGGGGCTTCTTGAGCGGCTGTTTATGGTGGAGAAGGCCCTGCTCCACTCTGCCTCTGTCCCAGAAGGACCTTGGTGGCTGAATCTGACTGCTGCTTGACCTTTGGCCTCCCTACCCTTGGTGCCCCCTCTTTAGACCTGGAGACCTAGCAGTACATTTTTCTCCTTGTGCTGTAGGCCTCCATGACTGTCCCTAAGATGCAGAGGGGGTTTCAAGAGAGAACTTAGCCCCAGAGAGAGAGCCAGAACACTCAGATTCAGCCGTCTCTTTGGTCTCATTCACTCTGGGAGCAATGCGAAGCCCTCTGTTATGTCCGGAGGCCTCATGGGAACCAGGGGCCAGCAGGTTAAGGTACAGCTGGATAGGGCAGCATTGCTCTACAAATGAGGATTCGTGGTCCACTCCCTGCCCTGTGATTTATTTTATTTTATTTTTTTATTTGAGACAGGGTCTTGCTATACAGTTCAGGCTGGTCTTGAGCTCACTTTGTAGCCCAGGCTGGCCTCAAACTTGTAACGATCCTCCTGTATTAGCCTCTGGAGCACTGGGATTACAGGCATGTGCCACCACGCCTGGCTGTGCCCTGTGAATTTGCTCCTAGAAATGACTTTTTCAGTTTCCAAGACAGGCACCATATAGTTTAAAAAAACATTGGTCCAATCTTCCAGCTCAGAGGATAATAGCAGCAGACCCTCTCCCACTGGAGATTCTCAGATGCTGTGCTTCTGGCACCAGGCAGGTGGTGTCTGCCTCAGGTGATCACATGCTCTAAGTTGGGAGGTGATTACATATTTTCATTTTGGGTTTTTTTTTGTTGTTGTTGTTGTTTTTGGTTTGGTTTGGACTTTGTTTTTGATTTTTTTTAAAGACAAGGTCTTGTTATGTAACAGTTCAGGCTGGCCTTACACTCACTATGCCTCCAACTCATGATGATCCTCCTGCCTCAGCCTCCTCAGTGCTGAGATTACAGACGTGTACCACCATACTAGCATGGTGATTTTAAAAGCATTTCAAGCTCTGGGTACCATCTTGAAGGATGATTTCTTTAGGAGCAATGACTAAGCATCCATCTTTATATGACAAAGTGCTGAAAGGTTTTATCATCTGAGGGCTTTTATAGTCAAAATCTGGCCATTGTCTTCTGGGTGAATAGTTCAAGGCAGATGCTAATGATGACGGGCTTTATTGAGCAAGCAACTCTCTTACACTTTCACTGGTAAAACCTCATTTAATCCTGTGACAAACCCATGGAGTCCCCTTTTTACAGCAGGGTAATGAAAGCACAGAAAAGCTCACCCAGAGTCCCTTAGGTGAGTGACTGAGGAGCCAGGATCGGAACTGGGACAGTCTGACTCTAGGCCAAAAATCTTAAGACTCATGCAGATTGAACTCAGTGAAATAAACTGAGAGATTACTGGCAGGATGATGCATAAGAAGGGAATTTCAAGTTGCACAACTGACATCCAGGGGGAAGAGAGCCCAGGCTGGAATCCTAGTCCTCTGGCTTCCTCACTGTAGCCCAGGGCTGGTTATCTGACCTTTCGGGCTCCTCCTGCAGGAGAGCAGGATGTGGCTCTGTGTCTGGGGAGTGAATAGAGAATTGCCTTGTGTCACCCCTTGGAGAAGTGTTAATCCCCTCTTCCTCCCTGTGCCAGCTGTCAGTGTCTCCTGGGGACACTCAGGACTGATCTGGAAATTCATGGTTAATTCCTGTTACTAGAGGAAACGATCCAGCAGCCCCTCCAATACCCTGACTTCTGGACAAGACTTCCTGCCTTTGTCCTTTCCTACTGTCCCCTCTTGGGGTGGCCTGGAAACAGGGGAGGGGCAGGCTGGAGAGGGAGGAGTATTTGATTAGTGGCAGGTGTCAGGCAGCTGTCACCCTCTGGTCCCTCTTTCTTCATCAAGTTTTTTTCCATTCAAAAATAAGGACATTCTCTTGCATAACCAGAGTATGATTTAGCAAATTCTGGAGACAACATTGATAGAATTCTATTATCTAATATATAACCCCTATTTAAATTTCCTTGCTTATCATAATAATTTGATTAGAATCCCATTCAGGATCATGTCTCTGCTCTCTTTTAATCTGGAAGCACCATGTAGTTTCTCTTTGTTGTTCATGTATTAATTTTTTTAAAAGCAGGACCCTCTCTGGATCTTCCTTGTCTTATCCAATCTCTCTGCCTCCCTCCCATCCCCCAGCCTCATCTGTGAGCATAGCTGACTTGAAAAATGTAAGGAGGGGGTATTGCCAAAAAAAGTCAGTAATCAAGACAGGTAAAATTTTCATGTAACACTTTAAAAATAGAAATAATGCAAGCATTTGAACAAGAGTTCATCATTTTAGAATAAAGTTAGGATCAATGGCAGTGCTACTGCTGGCCACTGGAGCCTGAGGCAAAGGGGAAGTTCCCTAATACTTAGCCTTTATGTTAAATGCTTTTTTGTTTCATGATACATATTTTCCTAACATGAATGAAGTTCCATGTTGCTTTAATATCTGTGTATTTTGAATGTTGATGTTTGATTCATCGTGTGGTTTTCTGTTTTCTTTTATCTGTTTTGGGTTTTTTGAGGCAGAGTGTCATATGTATGTAGCCCAGGCGGGCCTTGAACTCACAGTTTCTGGGATTACAGGTGTGTGCCACCATGCCAACTATCATTTTTTGTTCTTCACATTAATTTTTATTTCAAAATAATACCGCTTTAGGGCTGGGGGCCTGGCTTAGTGTAGGTAGAGCACTTGCTTACCATGCACAAGGCCCTAGATTTGATCATCAGCACTGAGAACCAGGCAGGGTATGGAGGGTGTCCAGAGGGAGGCAGGGAGCGAGAGGGTGGGGATAGGGAAGAGGGAGAGGAGGGGTGCCAAGGCCCTGGCTGGGAGCTCTCTAACAGCTTCCAGCTGCATCCACACCCACCAGACTTCCCCTGAGGGAGCACTGTTTGGTTGGGTTTCTCTCCACTTTACATCCAACATGTGATCTAATTAGATCCTTAGGTCACACCATCACCGTGAGTCCTCGCTGTCTCCATGTGGCAGTGCTCCCTTAGCTGACCCTGCTCCCACCGTAGGTCTGTGCTGTTGTCACCCATCCAGGGGCTGTGTCCCCTCTGCGCTCCCTGACCATCGGCCTGTGGCTGGGCAGTCACTTCCATGCTGGTCCATGTTCCCCCAGGCTCTGGGAAGTGAGTTAGGGCCAGAGACACAATTCACCTTCAGGTTATCTCAGCTGCCTGCCTTAACCTCTTGCAGTTTAGGATTTGTTATTTTTGTTTTGGTTTGGTTTGAATTTTTTGAGACGGGGTCTCCACTATGCAGTTCAAACTGGCCTTGAGCTCATTTTATAGCCCAGGCTGGCTTCAAATTCACAGCGATCCTCCTGCCTCAGCCTCCATCCCGAGTGCTGGAATTGTAGGTGTGCGTCATCACGTCTGCCTGGATCTGTTTTGTTTTGCCAGATGAAAGTGGTAATGCTTTTTGTGTATCTCATAAGACCATAAAAGAATCAAATGGGATAATGGTGACAGTGTTTTGTAGACTGGAAAGGGTTTTACTGGATATTCTCCTCCTGTCATAAACAGTAATCCTTTATTCCCATAAAGGCTATCTTCAGGTCTACCATTGATCCAAGCCCACGAGAAGAGACCCCCACACCGCTCTCCTGTCTCTGCCTGCCCTGGTCCCCCCTTGTTCCCTCCACATCACCCCAGTAGTTTTGTGTTGTTGTTGTTGTTAATGTCTCACCTCGAACCTTTTCTTTATTGTAGCTTTACTGACCTCTAATTAATATATGATAGATGGGTGTATTTGAAGGGTATAACTTGATGTATTTGGTGGAACTGTAACCACCATTAAGATAATGAATATACACTGATGCTCTCTCAAATTTTCTTCCTGCCTGTTTGTAATCCTTCCCTCCACCCTGTCCCCAGGCAACCACTGATCTGCTTTCTGTCACACTGGATTAGTTTGCATTTTTAGAGTAGATAGACTCACAGAGCACCTACTTTGCAGTGGGTGGGGTCTGGCTTTTTTCACTCAACATAATTATTTTGAGATTCTGGTGTTGCTGCATATATCAATAATTTATTTCTTTTCTTGCTGAATAGCATTGTGTTGTGTGACTGTACCACATACATTTTATGGGCTCAGGAGCATTAAGATTATTTGTAACTTGGGGCTATTACAAATAAAGCTACTATGGACATTGGTATACCAGCCTTTGCTATTATATGGTTTTTCTATGTGGACTGATTTTTCTATGTAGACTTTGAATCCTGAGCTTCTCTTTTCCCTACTGTAAAACTCATTTTGCCTGAGCAGGAACCTGGGAATGCAGAGGGTGTTTGCATTGAAGATGTGGAGACATCAGCATCTCTCACTGGTTAAGTCAGCAAGTCATTCATTAGCAGCCTTGCAGCTGTGGTGACAGTAAAGGGTAGAGAGGAGGGGTGTCTTGGGGAACTCTGACCCTGCACAGATAGAACAAACCCCAAGGTGCTGGTCTATTCTTGATGGCAAATGGGACTGGCAGGAATGCAGTATAGCCCCTTTAAGAAAGGCCACCAGCCCACTGGGAAGAGAGCCCAGGAGATAAGATAAGCCAGGGTCCTGAGCCACAGTGGCTCGGCTATTGATAGGCAAACAGGAACCAGTAATGATAAGGAAGAGGTGCCAGCTACTAAAGCCAGGCTGGCAAATCATGTATCTGGAAGTTTTAAGGAGAAGGGCGGTGTGTGGAGAGGGCACATGTAGACTATTTTGCATTTCAATCATACCTATGATTGCGGTTGAAAATCTCAAGTTGGCTGAATTTTATTAAAAGCACTCTGCTTTGTATGTAGTAAGTGTGCAAGAGATACATGCAGCGTGAATTTCTTGTGCTCTGGCAAGATGCTCTGGTACAGGCGTAGGGACTACAGATTTCCTCCTCAGAGCAGGAAGGCCCTGGCAAGGACTTAGCCCGACAAGCCTAGAGCTGCTCATTTGCACATATCTGCATAGATTTGCATTTGTCCTACATGTAGACACTTTTAAGCTGGATTTAAATTTCCCAGAATCAGTTGCCTGTTTTTAAAGGGATAAAGAGATTTGTCTCTACTCATCCCTGGCCACCTTTCCATCTATGCCCTTCAAAGAGGCAGAAATGATTTCTGCAACTTTAAAACGTAAGAAATACCTGTGGCTGCCCATTCACACAGATGCGAGTAATTCCTCGCCTGTCTCTGTGTTTCCCTCTTAGCTTCTCTTACAGTTCACAGTCCCTCTCACCGAACTCCTGAGCGGGTAGGGAGATATTAAGGCAAAGAAATCCTCTAGCTAAACAGCTAGGGGCTCAAGTTGCGTAGGAGCCACCTGGGATTCTGTCTGTGGACAGACGTCCCGGGGATGTGAATGGAGGTGCCTTCCTATTGCTCCTCACCCCAGGAGACGGGAATGCTATGGGGAATGCTGTGACTACCTTTGTCTGCGCACCCTCCTCCAGGAATAAATAAAAATATCATCCCTCCCCCAGCTCCTAGCTTCTCCATTGGCCTGCCAGGCAAATATTTCATAATGTGGGCTCATCTAGTTGGGCATCTTGCCAGAGCCAAGTGCCTCAGGTTGTGAGTGTGCCCCAATCAGGCAGGGCAGCCTGGGTGGGACTAAAGGGTTCTCCCTCTCCACATGGGAGACAGGGGCATGGCCCAGGTGGATGGCATCAAGGTGGAATCTGCCACTTCCTTGGGGCTGGGCAAAGGGGACAGGGGGGTTCAGCAGCCAGCTTAAGGCACCCCAGCACGCCCCAGCACAGAAAGGGTTAAGGCCAGTAGCGTGTGTGGCTGTTAATGATTGCTCCCCACCAGGGACCTGGTGAGTATTAAAGGGAACCTGTCCCCTGTTCCTGAGTGTGAAAGGAGGCAGGGCTAGCGGCAGCAGAGGGAACCAGGAGCCGGTGAGTAAGTGCCTGTGTGCGGGGCTGGCTTTGGGGCAGGTGAGGAAGCACTAGATGCACCAGCTGCGCCGGGCTTTTGTCACAACCAGATGCAAATTCTCAGTAGGGGCCAGATTTCAGGACCATGCCAATTTATTAGAACGAAGGCTTCAGATTTAGTCCAGAAGGGCCAACTCTGTAGCCCTGAAGCCAGAGATAGCAAACCGGCATTGTCTGTCCTGTGAGGAGACAGGAGACAATAGTTCGTGTGTCCGTGCTGCGCACAAAGCTGGAGCCTGGCTCTTCCCTTTCCCCGAGCCATTGTCTCCAGAGAGGCTTGGGAGCTCTGGGCAGCTGCCCCAGCAGACTGGGACAGCGTGCTGTTGCAGAGGGACAGGGAAGGACAGACTGGCTGGCTGCAGAGAGTTGGAGGCAAACTCTTGGCTCATTAAGAAGACAGTTGTCATTTGGGAGCAAAACTGAAACCCCAAAGAAAGAGAATCAATCTTCTGTGTGCAGGTTTCTGTTGTCCCCATTCCCTCAGCCTACACGTTTGTGCTCTTCAACCCAGGCATCCTGTCATGATGTGCCAGGCTTGGGCAGGGGCTGTGGCAGGGACCCTTGACTGTGTGGGAGGAGGTGAAGACACTGATCTTTCTCAGCTGATGGCATGTGCATCTGTGTGTGTGCGTGTGTGTGCATGTGTGTGTGTGTATGCAAGCAAGTACTCACACATGCTCATGTGATTTTATTTTTTAAAATCTGGCACTGATTGTCACTGAAGGAGAAATGTTGACTTTACCTCCTTCGTGGCTGGGAGCCCTTTTGTTCCCCAGCCTCTCAGGAGGAGAAAGACTGGATGACATCATGGTGATGTTAGGCCAGCCCTGGGCAGTGACTCTGGCCTGGGAGGACCTGTTGGGGAGGAACAAGTACTCCCTGTGCTGGTCTTGAAGGAGATTTGCTCGATAGGGCAAACCTAGCTCCGGGTGGCTTTTGCCTGCTTGGCTATGGATAGGCAAACCGAAACCACGTATGGTAAGGGGGAGGTGACAGTCACTAGGGACAGCAGGAAAAAGACGAAGGAACCAAGTTTCTGGGCATTTGAGGCCAAGCAAGAGTGAGCATAGGGGAGCAGAACAGAGAGAGGAATGGACTTGCTTGTCCTGTGTGCCTCATACTGCATCAGCTGTAAGTGTGACAGCTATCACATGCCCTGAGAAGCAATAGAGAATTGCTATCCCCAAACAGGCTTGGCTTTGCAGGGGTGCGTCATGCTCAGGAGGGCCCCTTCCTTGGTTTAATGCTCTGCTGTTGCCATTGGGAAGTTCTTAAATTGTGAACAAGGTGCCTGAGTTTTTATTTTATGTTGGGCCCTGCAACTTACATAGCTGTCCCTAAGCCCGGGCCTAGCCAGAAGTTGCATCCGCAGGATAGTTGCTCCAACAGATGTAGACATTCTTACCTGTTCCTCAGGTGCCACTCACCAAGGCTGGCTTCTGTCCCGCTGAGACCCAAGCAGCATCCCATTCCCTTCCTTTGCTCTGCTTATTTGCCAGGGTGCTCTGTCCCTCTTTATTGCTGCCCAGGCTTCTTCCAAGTCTATTGCACGGAGGGCAGGCGGAGGCAGCAGTGTCCCTCGTCTGACTTCTGCCCACCCTGTTTCCCTTATCTGGGTGATAGCCAGTGGACACTCCAGGTGGATCTGAGTCTCTTCGACTCCTGAGATCTTCCCCTCCTCTGTAATCCATGGCTAGCCATGGCACCTGCTTCCTGTGCTGTCCTTTTGGGAACAGGTCGCTCCAGGTCTGGGTGGGCGTAGGGGTAGGTACAGGGAGGCACAGGGAAGCATGAATCCTAAGCCTGCTGCTGGTCCTGGTGGCATCTCCTGTCTGGTCCAGTTCTCCTCCAAACCAGTTTCTTGCCCGCTGGACAGCAGCCCTACTGGGAGCCTCCCGTTCCCCCTCTTCCCTTCAGCATCAGCAAGAGATTGTCCAGTCCTGGAAGAAAAATGAAGGGAGGGGAAAGGAGCAGGTCCCCATGTCTCTTCTCTGAAGTGTCCCAGTCCTTGCTGTCACAGCCCTCCCCATGTACAACCTTTCCCCAGAGGCCTGTGCTGTTAGGGACAGTGCTTTCCACCCCTGGACAGGAGTCTTAATGCATGGGATTTCAAAACCAGTGGACCATTCAAATTCATTTTGGTTGGACTTTGGCATGTACCATTTGATTTTTAATTTTTAACTTTTGTTGGTGGCAAATTTTCTATTCATTTTGGTATCACTTAAGACTATAAAGGACTTTGTATTTCCTGAGGATGTTGAGCATGTATCAGCTGCTGGAAGGATGAACTGGTTTGTCTCATAGAATCTAAAAATATTATAATGGGAAGTTGGTTTAGATGACTTCTAGATCAGCTCTGTTGAGTAGAATATTCCACAATGAGCCTGGTATGTTGGCACGTATCTGGTATTGCAGCACCCAGGAGGCTGAGGCAGGAGGACTGGTGTGAGTTCAAGCCCAGCCTGGGCTACATAGTCAGTTTAAGACCAGCCTGAATTACACAGTGAGACCCTGTCTCAAAAAAACAAAAACAAAAAAAAATTTCACAGTGATGGGATTTTCTATGACAGTTCCATCTAACATGGTAGCCACTGAGTGTCAATAAAATATGTCTGGCATGACTGGGGACCTAAATTTTTTTTATATATATATAAGGAATCAAATTCAGGACCTTGCCAGGCAGGTGCTTGTACCACTTAGCTATAATTTTTTAAAATCTTTTTTAAATTGGTATTGGGGATCGAACTCACAACCGCATGCTTGCAAGGCAGGCACTTATGCCGCTGAGCTAAATCCCCAGGCCCAATTTTTATTTAATTTTAAATAAAATTAAATTTATTTAATTTTAATTGACACTTAGATGGCCACATGGGACAAATGTCCATTAAATTGGGTATTACATATTTGAGGTAGTGGTACTTATTTATTGCCTTACTTTATAACATCAGCCATTTACTGAGAAATTACTGTGTGCCAAAACTTCTTTTAAAACTCTGATCTTAACCTTCCCAGAAACCCTGGTATTACTCCAAAACCCAGGGATATAAGGTGACTCGGTCTCAGTCACGCTGCCCCACGCTGATATTTGCCATTGTGCGACACGTTCTTCACACGTTCTCCAGCTCTTTTCCATTCTCACTGTTCCTCTCCACTAGTCGGGATAGCTCACCGAGGACCCTCTCCCTCACAGAGAGGGGAGGCCCGCTGGCTTGCTTGGGCGTGGTCATTTCCTGGCTGGTTCCATGGGTACCCTTGTTGCTCAGCTCCCTTCGAAGCCTCCCTGTAGCAGACAGTGATCCGGAGGGTTTCTTCTGCCCTGGAGCCCTTGGCATGCTCCCCAAGTGCATGTGAAGTTCTAGACAACTCCTGGCAAAAAGAGGCGTTCAGAGATTCCCGGCATCCACCTGTGCCCCGCTCGCCCCATGATTCCCAGGCTCAGATGGAGCGCCCGTTGAGCTTTCCCAGGCCTGGGCAGACTGGGTCTTCCTGGGCAGATGAGGAGCAATGCTAACCCTTGGCTCGGCCGTCATCCCACCTGCCTTGCTGCCCCTGCTCCCCATGCAGCCCCCCAGGCGGGAGGTCCTCCCTCCAGCAGCGGCTGTCCTACCTCCTGCCAGCTGCGCCAGGTGATTTACTGCTTTCCTCTTCTCCAGACAAAGCCTCTGCTTTATAGACTCTCATCAGAGTCTGACTTGCATGTAAGGGAGGAAGCAGCAGATGGAAACAGTGCACCATGCCGATCCCTGGTGAGAGGGATTGAGGCTGATCTCTGTCTGAGTTCTCCTGCCTCCAGCCGCCTGGTCCTGGAACTGCTCCATTAAAGAGCAATTCGGTTTTGTGCACAAGGTGTGGGTCCGGCACAGCCATAATGAAGGCCCGGGCAGTGGGTGGTATGCAGATGGCTGCCCTCCCAGACCGCCACACCCAGACATCTGTTATTGCACTGTGTATGCCCCCTCCCCCCAGCCCACATCACATGCAGTGTCCAGACCTGTAGTCCACAAGTGTTACTGGGGAGAAGGTTTGATACTCCCATGATCATGTGCTTGGAAGGGGCCATTTCCCTACGGAAGCATGAGATTTCCCCTTTCCTGGAAATGAGGGGTCCAGGCCAGGTAAACCATCAGGACTAGGAAAACCCAAAGAGATGGGAACTTTGCCCCATTTCTCTTATCACTATAGCTAGGGCAGTAACCCCTCTCCACACTGTAGGTCTTCCTCACTTACCTCCCAGTGTAAGGACCAGACACTGTCTTTCTTTCTCTGTTGTCTGATCCGGTAGAAGTTTGTGTTGTCTGCTGAACACTGCATCCCTTAGTACCATTGTTTTATCGTTAAAATGAGGAACCGCAGGCATAACAGCTTGAATCTCTCAAATTGCTGGATAAGGAACTAAAAGGCTTTGGTAGCTTTTGAGGATGTGGACTGGAGAGCTATTGTCTGGATTCATTACTCTTCAAACACTCACTTTGTAAAATTCCTTCCCTTGGAGTGGGCTGGGTGGGGTCCCTGTTCTCTGTGGACACCAGGACCAGATCTGCTGAGTTAGGAGTGAGGAGAGATGGTTCCAGTGACCTCCTGCAGACCCAGAAGCAAACAGCTGGGCTGCGTCAGCCCTCTGAAGGGCAGGGATTTGAGATTCAGCCCCTAGTTGAGGGGGGAGACATAGTTAACTGCCCTGCCCTGGCACCCTTGGGACCCTTCCCTTGCACCTTGGAGGCTGAGTGAGAAAAGGGGCTGGAACCCTGTTTTCTGTGCCTCATGTCTGGCTCAGGCACTCTGAGGCTACCGAGGGAAGGAGAAGCTAGAGCTGGCTAGGGGCAGCGTCACCTCGCCCTTTAGCTGGGAAAAAACCGAATTCAGCATAAAGAGGGTGAACAGCTCCAGAAGCCGGCTCCCCTCAGTTCTCCATGCTGGGCCATGGCAGGGGGCCCGTGCACCCCATCCTGCTAGTGACAACCCCTGGGTCATCATAGGTTGACAGGTGTTCAATAATTTATCAGCCAGAAAGGACACTGGTCTGTGTTCTGATGCTGTGGCTCATGCTTAACCCCTTAGTCTCAGGGTCACGAAAAGTGGCAATGTCATGGGCACTGACCAGAGAGTCAGGGAAGGGCAGCTCTTTACCAACCAGCAGGGAGGAATAGCAATGCTTTAACAACTGTCGTGGTTATGCTATCTGTACTGGTTATCATTGTGTTTCAGAAGACAAATGGAATTCCATTAAGTAGAATAATCAGCTTAAAGATAATTTGAGGTAGGGTAGAAGATCAGCAGGGAGTTCCCTGAATGCAATAGTTATTCTGTGTCACACTTACACACACCTACGTGTGGTTTCCCGTTTGAAAAGGAGACCAGTACTTTTACTAAAGAGCTCATAATATCCTTACCCGGCTCGTGGGGTTTGTCATCTGCTATTGTAGCAATAGACCATGGAGAGCTTGGTGTGGTTGTGCACATCTGTAATCCCGGATACTCAGCAGGTGAGGCTAGAGGGTTGCAAATTCCGGGCCAGTCTGGGCAATTTGGCGACCCTGTATCAAAATAAAATAATAAAATAAAATAAAGGGCTGCAGATGTAACTCAGTGATAGAGCACTTACCTGGCATGCAGAGGCTCTGGTTTCAGTTCATAGTGGAGATACACACACACACACACACACACACACACACACACACACACACACACGCCATGGAAATCCAGAAGCCCAAGGCAGGGGCCAGGGGTAGCAATACAGTGTGAGACTGGGAAGGGCAGCTGCATGGGCTGGAAAGAAGGAACTTGCACCAGCCCCTCAAGGTGGTCCCTCTTTGCTCTCTGAGGTAGCCCTGAGCTCAGGTGGATGTCCCCCAGCGTTCATAGCACATGAAGGTGTGCCTCACCCTTGGTTTGGAGGTGAGGGCTGTGAGGATGAGCACAGCTAAGCAGGTCTTGTCTCCTGGACACTCAGCCCCTTGACCCACATTTTAGGGTGTTCCCAACTTACCTGGGGGAGCACACCTTATTCTTGTCATTTCAGAAGTAACTGTAACATCCAAAGAAGGGATGGGGCAAGAACAGAGAAAACAGGAGAGCAACCAGCAGAGCGTGGCTGGCGGCTGGCTCCTACACACGTGGAGCTAATGTTTTGATCTGTAGATCGCACATGGAGGAGAGGCTGTGTGTGTGTGCACATGCATGTGCTCCTTTCCACCTGCAGATACCTAGAGGTGCTGCCAAGCTCTAGTCCTCTCACCCTCTCTTTTTGTGACAGCCATAAGTGGGAAAGCAGAGAGACTTGGGGTGGGCATGAAGTTGGCTGGAAAAGTGTATTTTCTCCCTGAGATGGCTCAGGCAGGAGCTCTGGGAATGCGATACATCAAGAAATTTCAGATGTAAAGCTAATTTTTAGTTGGGATAGACTGCTGGAGCGGGTAAGTCTCCCTGATAATAGTGATGGGATCCCCAGGAGAAGGTGGGGAGCAGCGGGCTGCAGAACGCTTCCCTGAGCATGGACAGTCTTGGTTTACGGGGAGAAGGAAGGAAGTAGGAGGAATCAGCCCCCACTCCCCAGTCACCCTGCAGTCCTCTCTCCACCTAATGAGCTGTAATGCCAGAAGCCTTGGCGTCCTCAGGAGCGGGAAGCCAGGCCAGGACTAATACCCTGTCAGCAGATTCCCGGGAGCTATGGAAATGAAGCAGCTTGGTACAGGGCAGATAAACAGGAGGAGCCCAGAGGTTGGAAAAATGAGTATTTCTCTAGTTGTTCAATATTTATCACAGCTGGGGCCCTGGGCATCCAGCCTGAAGGTGTGTGTGCGCACACGTGTGTGTTCATCTAAGCAAACAGGCATGCCTGCAAAGGGTCATGAAGACTCTGGCTGATTTTGGTGCTTTTAACTGTGTAGCACCAGGTCTACTACGTGTAGGTGGTGAGGATGTCTTGAGTTGTAGGAAAACCCACTGTGGTAGAAAGACTGAGGCCTGGAGAGTGGAGAAGCTGTGTTTTCTTGGTAATGGATTGGTCCTGGCACTTCTGGAATGCCTCTTCTCAGCCCCCAGCCCCGTCCCAAACATGACCTTCTTAAGTCTGTGTTTTTCACACTGTAGCCCCTGCACCTGGCATATTTCTTCATTTGTTTTTAAGCAGAATGATCATGGCCATTTTGTCTTATGCATAAAACATTTCACATTTTAAAAGTTTGCAGCCCTTATTTCATAGAATTAGAAGGTACCTCATTTGCCCATGAGAAAACTCAGGGCCAACGGAGTGAGGTCACACTGCTAATTCATGTTGGATCTCACGCTGGACCTGATCCTGCCAAGTTCTCTCTGCATTGATGACCCTGCTGCCAGGGCCACTTTGTAGGTCCAGTAGATAAGTGACCATTGCTAGGCCTAAGGATGGTCCAGCCCCTACCACAAAGTCTCCTACCTGAGCTTTTCCATTTTCATGGGTAGACTTTGAGAGGTTTGCTTGGGTTGGAATTTTTTTATTTTTTATTTTTTATTTTTTATTTTTTATTTTTTTTGCGGTACCAGGGATCGAATTCCCTGCTTGGGTTGGAATTTATAACCATTTGTCTTTGAGAAATGGAAGCCTTTTGATATCCCTGAAGGAAGGACAGAGGAATGAAAAAACATTATCCATGCTTGTTTCCCTTTTCCTTTATAATATTCTCCACCTGCTAAGTTCTTCTTGCCATCTACCCTAAAATGAAAACCTGTCATACTGTGCAGTTTGGTGGTGCAGGAGGAGAACCCTCACCGTACAGGTAGTCTGGTGTTGGCTTAACCCTGAGGATATCAGAGTTCTGGGTGAGCAAGAGAAGCCACAGAACCTCCGTTCCTACTACTCCCTGGTGCTGTCTGTCCTGGGCATAGGAGAAGTAATTTAACTTGTAACTTAAGCAAAGGCTGTGGGAGGTCCCTGGGCTCAGCTTGAAGAGAAGGGAGATATTTTTACTTCCTAGAGGAAGAAAACTCATTTTCCCACTGCACCCCCGCCCACTCCTCCTCCCGTGCAGATGAGCTTAATTTTCTTCCCTTCCTAATGAAGATGGATCAAAGCCAAGCCATATATTCAGAGGGGAGCTAAGCAGGGAAGCCGAGTGAGGGGGCCAGGGGGCAGAAGCAGAGCTTGGCTCATGGAGAGGAAGTAATTAATTTTAAGAGAGAGCTAAGATAGGGAAGCTCTTGATAATAGAACATCAAACTCCAGATGCAGGTGGCTAAAAATTAAATCAGAGCGTGGAGGCTTTCTTTTATTCATGCATTTACCCATCCAACAAATATTTACTGAGCACCTACTGTATATAAGTGGGGACCTCATTTTGGAGTCTGCAGTCCATAACCACAGCAGGGTACTAAAGACAGGAAGAGAGTGCAATCTGAAAATGGAGGCTTCCTGTCACCAGGATAAATTATTTGCAAGAGTCCTGCTAAATGGCTGAATATATTGACCTTCTGGATTTAGGATTAGCTGTTTAAATATCAACAGCTGTTGGCCCCAGTTATAGCCAACCAACTTGTCCCTGGTGGGTTAAATAATATTGTCCATTTGTTTTTTCATACATTGATTGCATTGTTCCCTGACCAAGTTCTGTCCTTAATTCAGAAAATTTGATTAGCTGTTCCCTTTCAGTGTCTGTTGTGATATCACTGAATTACCATGGCAACAGACTATGATGTCAACAGCCTGCCTGGTGCAGCTAAAAAGAACCACATTGGTCAGAAAGGGATCTGTCACATGGAGACAAAATGAAATGGTATAGAAAGGCAGGGGAACTGAAATGTGATATCAAAACAAACAACAAAACAAAATAAAACAATATCTTGGCAGTGGAAGACAACAGTGGGTCTTGGAGCCTCCCTTGCTAGAACCCTTTACAAATCACTGAGGCACTTATGAGGACCGATTAGAAAGCAGGCTTGCCTAGTGGGAGGGGAATCGGACAGGTGACCTTCAGAAGGCCTTGCAGTTCAAGGATCCTAAGACATGGAGGACATTAAGGAAGGAAGAGATTTGACTGGATCTGGACTCTGGAGAATTTAGGGGAATTAACATCGCTGCAGATTCCTTGCTCCTGAGCAGATCTGACAGTCACCAGCTGGAATTTATCATCTTGCATCTGGAAGATTTGCAGCAATAAACACACAGTGACCCCCAAACCCCATTTGCTTCCTTCTGCCTCAGAAGCACTGGAAGAAAGCTTTCCTTGCATTTCATCTGAGCAGAAGAGCTTGGTCTTCCCCATCCGCTCTGATGCTACAACATCCACGCCCATCCATGCTCTGCCTCCATGGTGCCCAGCTCTCTACCAGCCGGACCACTGCATGCAGAGGGCAAGCGAGCTGCTGCCCGGTCTGAGGGGAGGGTGGCAGGGGGCCGATCGCCAAGATGCTTCATGCATTATGCTCTTATCTGTACAGAAGGCTGGGCAGGCTGAGAGACAAGAAAGGAGACTTCCTTAATTAATTTCATCTTCTCCGCAGCGGCAGCAGTAACAGCGCATGAACCTGGAGTTTCCTTTAACCCTTGTGGTCACAGGCTCTGAAGGGTCTCTGAAAAGCAAGCTGGCGTTCAGCTCCAGAGCCTGTGTCTGGGGTTGGCAGCCGGGAGGCAGGAGCACTGTCTCCCTGCGGGTCCGGCTGGCAGGAGTTCCTGCCGTGCAGATGGGAATGCAGCCCTGTGCTCCTCCGCCCGCCCAGCTACTCTGTGTCCTTAGCTCAGTGAGGTCGGACTACCTGGAAGTGGCACACCTGCTCTGTGCATGCTTGTCTCTTCTCTTCTGCATTTTGTCCTTGGCAGTATGAACCGGGAGAACGCTGTCCCCTCCTTGCTTACTCTGCCTCTGGTCGTCTGACCGGGTAGCATTCTAGCTGAAAGCTAAGATGCCGCAGGCCTAATAGGACACCTGGGTGACCCCTACCACCACCCAGCAGGACCCTCTCCCTGTTGGCCAGTGCTAGAGCCAGGAAGAAGAGGCAGCCTGCAGAGTTTCCCTGCCGTCACTCGCCTGCTTCTCTGCCACGGCATTTAGGGTTGGACCGGAAGACTTACTTCTCAGAGGGATGGTAGCAGCTGGGTGGCTGGTGGGTCCTCTGAGGCTGCTGAACTGGGGAGCAAGCTGCCAAAAAGATGTTGAAGTTTCGGGCTGATCGACGGGTCAGGTAGGGATTCCTTGCGTAGACTGGAAATTGGAGCAGGCCGAGCTGGCCCTTCAGCCCGTTCAGATCTGGGAACTTTTCAGTGAGGGGTCTGCTGGAGCTGACCTGGGAGAAGAGTGTTGTTAGGTCAATGGCTGCTGCATTGCAGTGCCTGTGAAGGGGAAGCTGTTTTGAAATTGGTAGTGCTGGGGTGGACGGAGCACGTCATTTGTAGGGGTTGCTGGGTAGGAGGCTGCAGGGCAGGGAGTGGACTGGCGATGGCTGACGGCAGATTGTGTGCATGCCTCTCGATGTGTCTGCAGGAGCCTCCTAGCGGTGCAGAGGGGTCTGGAGGGGCCGGGCAGGGTGGGAGGGGGCAGGTGTTCCAAGCCAGCCGGTGAAACCGAAGAGCTCAGCACCTCACTTCTGCTTCCTTCAGGTGTCATAAACTACCTGTCCCCCAGACCTCTAGGAGGGCAGAGCCAGAGACAAGGGTAACTGAAAACAAATGCCCTTCCTGGATCCTTGTGATTAAATTAAAAAGAGAACCCTTGTTGGGAGGCAGATGGGACGATAGTTCGGGAAGTGGGGAATGGATTATCAGTATGCTAAAGTCAGGACGCAGGCCTGATGGACACTGGTCAGATTTTGGATCCTGGCTGCCAAGCCCAGGCTGCACACCCCAGATTTCCAAAACCCAGGCTGCAGCCACTGCCTGCTGCATTTCTGTTCCCCATGTCTTTGAATTAGATCTGAGCAGGACTGGTTTGGAAGCAGAAAAAAAATACCCTTTGATATTATCTTTAGCTTCAACAGACAGCTTGAGGACTGGCATGTGGCCTGGGATATTGAAAGAATATGTCCAAGCTAAAGTCTTCCCCTGGTGGGCCTGTGGCAGGGTGAGCAGAGAGCTGGCTTTTTGCTGGGGGTACTTAGGTGACCCATCTCAGCTGTACCTGTCCCCCTCCTTGTTCTTAGTGTGTGCTGGAGCCTGCTCCAGACCCTCACAATATTTCTCAAGAAGGGTGGGCAACCAGGATCTTGGAACTCAGCAACCCCACCCCTACCCCATGGGCTGGACATTTGAATCTTCTATGCTTTCTCCAAATGTCCTCACTCACAAGCTCTCACATGCCTGTGATTCGTGCCTTAGGCTCACTGCACCACCCACCTCTGGTGTCGCCTGAGAGTCCACCAGGGAACTAGGCTGATATTCAGCAGCCAGAAGAGCCTCAGCAGGCCTCCCGGAAGGAGTCTCCATATCTGACTCTCCATCTTCCTTGGTGTCCCCCGCCCCTGAGTCCTGCACCCCCCTGCTTCCCGGCAGGCTGATCCTCAGAACGCCCCACCCACTGCTGGCCGCAGCAAGCCTTGATTGCATCCAACTGTTCAGCCAGGGCTGACCTTGATGCCTGACAGCTCCTAGGTTTCTGCGACGTCGAGAAGACCCTGGCCTAGGAGTATGGCTGAGTTTCTGGATCTTGCATTTCATTTAAAGAAGGAGATAAAGCATAAAGCAGGAGAGGCATAGTCCAAGGTCACAAAGAGTTCTTTCAGCAAATAATGAGGGAGCATTTTTTATGGGGAGCTCTGGCAGACACTGTCACGCACAAGCTGTCACACATGAAAGCCTGACTGTGTTGAGCTTGCAGTTGGAGCAACCCACTCCACTCTCCCACCCACACCTAGGCTGACCGCTAAGCAACTTAGTTTGTGCCTATTTAAGCCTGGGGTCTCTAAGAAGTGATAACACTGAGTTTGGTAAGAGGGGACTGGGTGTCATTTCTTCTTTCCCAGCCCTGCCTGCAGCTTCTTCTGCAGCAGCCTGGTTCTCCTTCTTGTCCCTGACAGAGGACAGAGGTGCTGCTTGTCACATGCTCACCAGTTCCTGTGCCTGTCCCAGAGTCTGTCTTCCCTTTAGATGATGTCTCTGCCTTCTATATCTTTACCACAACTTCTCCCTCTTTTTCCTCTACAGCCACAATGAAAGACGGAACACATTTCGGCACCCAGTGACCGGCCAGGTCCTAGAGGAAAACAAAAAATTTGATTTGAAAACGTAAGTGTACTCTTCACCTAACTGTTTGGTATTTCATCCACTTTGCCATCCCACTGCCACCATGGAGCTGGCATGGGGAGGAGTAGTGAGGGAAGGAAAGAAGAGATTTAGGGTTGCTTACCTAACTTTTGAGGATCATTTCTTCACACCCTCACTTGCTTTTTCTGGGATCTAGCAGAGATCAGGCTGGCACTTCTCATGGTTTGGACTGTAGGAGTCAAAGCCAGGTCTGAGGTTGGCACAGCACCAGTGACCTCTGTGGGCAGCACAGAGGGACTCTGATAGAATCTCAAGAGCTCGTTCCTCTTACTCATCCTCTAATGTGTATCCTGCCTCTCCAAATGAAAGGAAAAAAAAAAGAAAACTCATTGACTCTTGTACTCTCATAGACCGCTCAGACATTGTGAGCTTAAGATTAGAAGAAAAAGAAATTCTGAAGTCCCAGGATATGGACTTTTTAAATGAATGGGCAGAAAATAAAGAGGAGAATGTCTACAATGACTGGCATTTAACCCCAGAAGAGAGGAAGGGGTTGCTGAGATGGCCTCTCAGTGACATTGGGGGATGGAATTCTATGCAGGTCTGGAACAGTGGGTGGTAGAGTGGGTTGGGAAGAAGGATGGGGCTTTCCTGTTGCTTCTTGGCTTTGACTTGTATCTTTCCTTTGGTCAACCTGAAATCAGATTGGCCTTGGACATGTCCAATAAAACAAGTGGGAAACGCCCTGCTACCACAACCAGTGACATAGCCAACCACAACATGGTGTCCGAGGTCCCTCCAGAGCGGCCCAATGTCCGGGTAAGTGCAGCCCTCTGGGCACAATGTGAGACAGGAAATGGCTCTAGTTCAGGGTAGTGAGATCTCAGGGACTCCTAGGAAATCCTTGCCTGCCCAGCTTATTCTACAGGGTCCAGCAGGCAGGTGAGATGGCCTAGGAGGTGAACGCAGAGTAGAAAGGGATGGGACCTTACAGAAGACCATCATCTAGACCTGAGCTTCCTGTCTTCTCAGCCCTATTAGCATTTGGGGCTGGACAATTCTTGGTGGTGCTGGTCTGTATTGTCCAGTGTAGGATGTCTACCAGTGTCCCTGACATCTGCCCACTGAAAACCTGTAGGACCCCTGCTTCCACTTATGACAACCAGAGTGTCTCTAGACATTGTCAAATGTCTCCTAGGGGTAAAATGGTCCTGTTATCCTTGAGGGCCACTGACCTAGGGGGACAGTAAAAGAAGACTCCCATGAAGCCCATAGTGATCTGAGGAGGAGGAAGTCACCCAGGGAAGAATGTTTGAAGAGATGCAGGATTAGGGCTGAAAGTGTTATGACAATATGGCGCTTGAAGGACAAGCTGAAGAGGGTTAATGACGGGGTGGGGGGAGGAATAAAAACTTCTGTTCTTAGAAATTAGGCATAGATGGTTATATATTCATATAATGACATATTCTCCAAAAATTAAAATGAACCAGTTCTGTATGGTGTCTTGAAAACATGATTCTGCAAGTTTCAGAATATGAAAACTGTATCACTTATGTAAAATGCACAAACATGAAAACCAGTACTCTTTATTTTTAGAAGCATCTGCAGTAACAGTGTCCAACCATGGGCAGGGAGGCTAATTTTGGGTCAGTGGTTGCCTCTAGGGAAGAGAAAGGTAGAGAAGAGAAAGGTAATTGGGTTGGGGAGGGCCTCAGAGTGGGTATTGACTCTGCTTATCTTGCTTTATTAGAGAGAAAAACCAGGTAAAGAAATGATTATTATATTTTTCTCTGCTTTTCTGAAATGTGTGAAATATTTGAAGAAGATACCTTATAAACCTTTTTATTGGTATTTTTTAAACAGCGTGCAGTAATTGCATACATTCACGGGATTCCGTGTGATAGTTCAACATGCACATACAACATGGTTCAATCAGGGTCAATCAGGGAAATAAGCGTTTCCCTTCCCCATCACCATCTTTTTTTATGTTTTGAGCCTTCAAGCTCCTCTCATCTAGACCTTTATAAAATACCTAGCAGGTTATTGTGGGCTGTAGTCAGACTGTGAAGAAAAAAGGGGAGGTACGGTTGGCAAATACATCTGCAAGACAGACAGGTTTGTGGATTAGCTGGAGGCACGAGGGGAAAGATCAGTAGCCAGGTTCAGAAGATCGTGATGGCTGTCCACATTTCAGTGGAGAGAGGAATCAGTTGCTGTGCTCTTACCCTGGATGGCAAAGTGATGCCTCTTCCTGAGATGCATTAAAATAAAAGAAAAAACTAAATGTGAAGTCAGGGTGCATGTCTTGGAAACCGAAGACAGCCCCACCTGTGGCCTTGACTTTTGCAGGAAGGGAGGGGGTAGGGTGTTCCGTGGGAAGGAGGGGCTGGGTGGGGTGCAGGTTGGGGAAAGAGAAATGGTAGCCAACAAGGGACAAGTGAAACACTGTCCTGTAATTTCCAAGGTGTAGCCTGAGGCTATGTTGGGGCAGTGAGGGGACAGCAGGAGACAGAAAACTGAGATGGACATGATACCCTGAAAGCAGAGGGTAGGATTTCATTCAGGACCTGTGTACCGTTGGGAAGGTGATAACTTCTTGAGGTGGTGATTCGCAGCCTGCATCTGGATATTTTCACTACTAACGTCCAGAAAACAATTGTATTTCCTAGTTGTACAGGTGCTTTCTAGGAAAGCCCAACTTGTTTGCTTTTTTCTGTGTTTGCTAAGTACTCATCATAAGTGGATACCCTGCTGGCTCCAGTGATAAAAGTGAGGAGCAAAAAAATACCTCCTCACTGAGAAGAGCTCATGGCGTAGTGGATGCAGAAGTGATAGACCATACAGATGTGCCACGGGTGGGGTCACTGACTGCTCAGGGACATCACAGAGATGTCAAGGAGGAGGAGGCGTCTGTGCTGCACTTTGAGAGATGAGCTGGGAGTTTGTGGGTGGATAGAGGCAGATGCCCTCCCCAGTGAGGGAGCACAGCCAGCCGGGACACAGGAGAGAGGGAGAGAAACTGAGGGGGCCGGTGTGGCGAATCTTCTAGAGATCTGCCCTCAGTGGGGTGCTGGGAACTCAGAACTCTCCTCAGGGGTGAAAGCTAGTAGGAAATTTTAAGCAAGGCAAAGGCAAAATCACCTTAGTTCATTGCCCAGGAGGGACAGCAAGAGGAGATGAGGACCACAAAGAAGAAAACCACAGTAGGATTTGAGAGGAAAGAACAGATCTGAGCCATCGTAAGAAGATAAACTCAAGCTGGACACGTAGCGAAATGGTAAAGCACTTGCCTAGCATGCATGAGGCTGTGGGTTCAATCCCCAGCACCACAAAACAAGACAGACAGAAAATTTGCAAAATAATAAAACTTTAGTTGAAGTCCACCAAGACTCAGAGCAGAAGCAAAGACCAAGAAGGAATGCCCAGCAGAGGAGGTTTCGAAAAGAAAACAGTAGTGCGAGCCAGAGAGGATGGAAAGTTAATATTGCTGGGCCTTTAGCGCACTCAAGCACTGAGTGACCTTAATCAGCGTCATGGCAGGAGCTGGGTCAGAATGAGGGAGAGCAGGTTTTGGAGTCAGGGAGGAGAGCAGGGGGCTCTGTCCAGTAGCCTCCCTTGAAGAGAAGGGAGATGGTTCTGCTTTAGCTGGGCAGAGGGTGTGGAAGTGTGGGAGAGACAGACAGACAGACAGACAGCCTGAAGAGTGCTCACTGGGGAGAAGCAGCCACTGGGGAAGGGCACATTGAAGACAGATGGGGGGGGCAAAGTCTCCAAAGTGATCTTGGGTCAGACGTGTTATCCTTGGAAAGGAGGGTGACTCTTCTGGCATTGAGGGAAAGAGGTAAAGATAGCAGTTGAGGGATGTAATTTTCTAGGTAAAAGGGTGTGAAATTGAGGAAATGCATGTCTGATAACTTGGGTTTCCTCTGTGGAGCTGCTGGGTCCCCTTGGCAGAGGCCGGCTGGGGTAGTTGGAGGATGGGGCAGTCGTGGGGCAGGGTGGGGTGGAGCTGCTGTCTGGGCTGAGCAGGTGGGGTTGGGAGCCTCGGGTCTGCAGTGACCTCATCTGTACAGCCGTGTGACTTTTTTTTCCCTCAAGCAGCACTAAAATCTGGCTTTGAGTACAGAGAATGTGGATAATTTGATTAATTTGGAATATTGGATTTCAGAAAAGATGAAACAGAAAGGCATGGGGGAGGATTCTTGAGTCCATTTTTGAAGGATAATAATTAGAACCAGAAAGTAGCTGACAGATCCAGACAGAAAGGGCAGGGCTCAGGAGCTGGGGGTCTCCGTGAAGTAGAAAAATGGTGAAGCTGAGTGGTGATGGAGGGAGGAAGCCCACAGGATAAAACAGTATCAGAAGTGGGGATTCGAGAATGGAAGGTGTTGTGAGGTGGCTCAGGGTGCTGAGCTGTGGCTCAGAGAGTGAGCGGCTGGAGTGCAAGGGGAGGGTGTGGAGTTCGTTAGGGTCATATAAAGCTAGGACTTTGGGTGGGTCACCATCACAAGCAGTGAGTCCAAGATTGACACTGAAGAGGATGGCTGGTATCAGAAGGCTTAGCCTCTAAAACAATGGTCTGGAAGCTGCAGTGATGGGAAGGGAGGTCGGGCAGCGGTGCTTCATGGAAGACATGTGGAAGTACGGCATTGTCTGTGTGGCACTGAGGAGCCGCTGTGTAGAAGACTGAGTAGGACTCCAGGTGATGTGACATAGGCGATTCACTTACAAGTGCATGGATTCCCAGAAGCATTGTGATGAAAGTGGGCAGGATGGAGAACAGAGGAAACCTAGGCCAGGAGTGAGATGAAAAATCTTACGTTTTCTTAAAAAGAAAAGAAGAGAAAAGCTGATAGGTAGTACTATTACTTTGAGGCCTATTTTATTTTATTTTTTGTCTCTTTGAGACAGTCTTGTTATGCAGTTCAGGCTAGCCTTGAACTCACTTTGTAGCCCAGGCTGGTCTTGAACTTGCAATGATCCTCCTGCCTCAGCCTCCTAAGTGCTGCGATTACAGGAGTGCACACCACTCCCGGCTTTAGGGCCCATTTTAGAGATGAGAGGAGGAGCCAAAGAATCAAAGGCCATGTGAGTCAGTAACAGATTCAAGATTCACACTTGGGCCTCAGTGCAAAGGGTGAGCTAGAGAGATGTAGCCCTGGCTGGGGATGGGGTTCAGCACCAGTGTGCACAGGCCCCGCACGAGAAAGAGAGAAAGAGAAAGAGAAGAAAGAAGCTTAGAGCCCCTAGGCAGCTCCCTTGCAGAAAGGAGGAGAGGCACGAAGCAGGACCAGATTCTCTCTCTGCCTCTAGGCAACTCGGACATCCCGCAAAGCCATCACTTTTGGCAAGCGTGCACACTCCATGAAGCGGAACCCCAGTGCCCCCGTCACTAAGGCAGGCTGGCTCTTCAAACAGGTGAGGCCACCCTGCCACTCCTCCCCCCACAGCCACTTCTCTGCGCGTAGCTTTGTGGCTCTCCAGTCTTTATGGCAGAGTGTGTATTTTCGGTGTGTCTTCCCATTGTCTTGTGAATGCGAGTCCTCATCATGTAAAGGCTCAGGAAAGTTGAAAATCTTCCCAGAGTCACACAGAATAATTAGTCTGTCAGGTGTGGGAGTCCCCGTGGGGTTTCTGAGGGGTGAACACAATGACTTTAAAATGGTACTGGGTCACCAACCCCATCAGAGCAACCCACTAGCTCATTCCTTGGAGGTCCCTCTTGCTGTGCTGGGGGTTGGAGGGCCACCAGCTCACCCCAGTTAACCTTGTTACGCCTTTCCGCCCTTCTACACACTCGTTCTGGCTCATCTCTTGTTCCTGAGCCTCGGGTGACAGAACGGTAAGGTCATGGGGTGTAATGTAAGTTCCCTGCCTCTGAGCCCTCAGGTTGGGGTTGATGCTGCCGTATGCTAGTGGCAGCGTTGTGACTGCAGGCTGGACATGTGTATAATTAGGGTGGCGCTGGCCTCACCATGCCGCACCCCTCCGGCATACCCAGCTCCCAGCCCCTCACACGTGTCCTCCCACATATCCTTCAGGCCAGCTCCGGGGTGAAGCAGTGGAACAAGCGCTGGTTCGTGCTGGTGGACCGCTGCCTCTTCTACTACAAAGGTGAGCTTGTCCGGGGCCACCGCTCCTTCTTAGCCTGCCTTGGCACCAGGCCCTGCTTGGATGGGCATCGCCAGAGAGGTCTTCCCATCATGGTTGCTGGCACTGGTGGGGTATGGCTTTACTCACACAGTCATCTATTCAGTTTCTAGTCAGCAGTATTGACTGATGCCTACAAGGTGTCAGGCAGAGTTCTGGGTCCTGGCTGGTGACATGGGGTGGACAAAGGAGATGAGAGAGAGAGGAAAAGCATGAAGAGGAGGCCACTAGTTACTAACGGAAGGTCACCTACTGATCGAGGTCTGGGTGTTAATCTTTTCCTGTCCTGCTGGGGTATACAGTTATCCCGGAAGGCAGGAGTTTTTGCCAATTTTGTTCACTGCAGAGTTCACTGTACCCAAAAGAATGTGCAGTGCATTGTAGATGTCCAGTTGACCCTGAATAAGTGACTAACACCCTGGTTCCACCCACTCACCCCTAGTTCTTCCCACCCCCCACCCCCACCCCCAAAGGAGGAGGGCAAGATCAGATAACTGGTACAGCCTTCTCTGGGAAGTCATTGTAAAATGCACACAGTGATGTGTGTCCAGGAGGCACGGAGGGCAGCCGCGAAGGGCTGTTGACAGTACTGGTGGCCTCCTGGCAGACCCTGGAACAGGAGGAGCCGTGGGGCACAAGGAGAGACAGGGTGCTATGATCTAGAAGCAAGAGAAGCTGGTTTGCTTCCTTGCCCCGGGAGGGTGGAGCCCTGCTTTGCTCAGGCCTCCACAGAGCAATCTGGTGAATCATTAACTTTGGCAAACAAAGGTTGTACCTGGTGGACCCCTCTGAGTGCCCGCTGTCCCTGGGCCCTGAATTGCAGCCAGCTGACCCCTAAGGAAATAAGTCAGGAAGGGGTGGGGGATGTGGGCCAGGTGGCAGGGGGAAGCCTGACCCTGGGGAGGTGCTAACCCTGGGAAGCGTGACTGTCATGGAGACAGGGTGGGAGCAGATGGGGAAGCCTGGTCCCTGCAGTGGAGAGGCAAGGTATACAGCAAGGAGGGTTTCTGGCCCCCACACTGCGGCCTTGGAACAACCCTCATCTTAGTCCCTTTCCTCTCACTGGGCAGTTTATCGAGGAGAAAGGTTTATTTGGACCCATGGTCCTGGAGGCTGGAAGAGCAGAGAGCATGGTGCTGGCTGCTGCTTGGCTTCTGGGGGGCCTCAGAAGCAGGACAAGTAGGTGCATGTGGAAGAGACAAAATCTGAGGGTAGTGTTGCTTCATAAGGACCTGTCCCAGAGGAGGAGCCCACGCTGTGAGATGGACTTTGTCCCTCTTTAAACCTGCTACCTCTGACCGCCATTACTTTGGGAATCAGATTTCAGCCTGAGTTTTTCATCCACACCCCAGCATCACCCCTGAACACCAGCCTGTATTCTGCCAGGCAGTGTGCTGTTTCCTCTTGAGGAGGTCAGTGCCAAAACAGGGCTTTCAGAGTCCCTAGCCAAGGGGACAAATAGCAATCCCAGAGGAAAAGTGAGAGTCTTGCTGGGATACATGTTTGTCCCCCATCTGTCCCACAGTGCACCCTGTCCTGTCTGCCCTCCTGCTGACAGCTGGGCTGACTGGCTAATCTTTCAGGCTCCTGTGCAGATCCAGGATGAGTTATGTGACAGTCCAGTTGTTAGCTGGACCCTGGAATACAGGACACACTTTCCTGAGGGAAAGCAGGGCCCTCCGAAGGTCTGCAGCAGGTTGCTGGGTAACGCAGAGGAGCAGAGTGCGGAAGGAGGGCAGGTGCCCTTCCCCATGTTCCATCCCATCCCCCTGCCCTGGCTGGAATTGGCCCATCTAGTGGCTAGGCTTGTAGAGAGGATAGAGGTCAGGACGGCTAGCTTTGGAGTCCTGCTGCTTGGGTTTAAAGACCAGTTCCACTGCCGACTACCTGAGGGACCTCGGACAAACTCCTTAGCTTCTCTGCCTCTTCAGTTCCTTCCCATCTGGGGGGGGGGTAGTAACAGTATCTCCTCAAGGGGTAGCTGGGAGAGTGACTGTGTTTGTGCGTTAGCAAAGCATAAACACCCAGGTCGGGTCGGGGAGACACCACTTCTCTCTTCCTGACCTCTCTACAGTCCAGCGTCTGAAACCACATCCCCAGCCCCCCGCTCCAGGAGTATGTCTGTAGCCCTGGTGTGTGAGCAGCAGAGGGGGGCCCCAGGGGTTCACATGTGTACCCCTCTATGCCTTTGTCCCTGGCAGATGAGAAGGAGGAGAGCATCCTGGGCAGCATTCCCCTCCTGAGCTTCCGGGTCGCGGCCGTTCAGCCCTCGGACAACATCAGCCGGAAGCACACCTTTAAGGTCAGTCGGGCCCCCTCTCTCGGATCGAGTGCAGGGAGCCTGATCTTCTAGACATGAGGGGACGGAAAGAGTCAAGGGCATCTCCCCCAGGAATCCCAAGTGCCAGTAAAGGAGGAGGGAACAGGCACTGGCCCCTGGGCTCAGTGTGGGTCTCTGTGAGGCTGAGATTGTGCTGGGTCCCTCCTCTTCTCTTAGGGGTCCCCTGAGGACCCCAGGGTGGGTGGGGTGTGCCTCAGTAGTGCCATGTTCTTTGCTGGGGAAGCAAGTTATGTCCTAAGCATTGGGCCTCCTGCCTGGTGATCAGCCCAGAGATCCCTCTTGACAAAGGCAGCCTGTGGCTGGTGGGATTCTGAGATCTTTTGGGGGAAGGGCTTCTCCCCACCTTGGGCCCAATTTGAATCGTTAGAGAAAATTTGGAGTTGCATTTCATTCCAGTCTGAGCTGCAGACTTTATAGACAACCGCTTGAGAGAATAAGCGCCCGGGAAAGTGGGACTCACCGCCTGCTCAGTGCCACTCCCTCAGAGGCCCCGGGGGACCCACCCGGCAGAGATCTGCCTGCAGCTGGCTCATCCTAGGCCAGTGTTTTTCCACATTTAAAAATTCATGGCCCATTAAAAACTATAAAAATCCCATGCCCTTTTTGTATTTTGTGATGCAGAAATCATAGATTTCTTTTCACTTTCCAAATATATAACATCAGCTATGCATTTTCTCAGGACAGAGCCTTCCCTTCCTCCCTCAGTGGAGAACTGCAGTCCAAGTCCCTTAAAATCAAAGCTGTGGTGTTAGATGATAGGACCTTTGAGTCATACCAGGCCAGGAGCTAAGGCCCTAGGGCCATCTCTGTCCAGATCAGGGCAGCTGGCTACGGAAAAGAGGTGGGCGGCAAACACATGTCCTGCCACAGTGAACTAGAAGGGGCCTATTTGGCATATAATTAGTTTTCAGCCTCCCAGGGTCTCATGTGCCAGAAGTGTGAACAGAATGAACAATTAATAAAACTCTGACTCCAGGGAGCCGGATTCTAGGGAGGGAAATAGACTGTTTAACCGACAACAAACAGTCCTCCTGTCCACGGATACACTCACACACCATCAAACAGCCTGGCCACCCCTCCCCCCAGACCTGTGAGAGACACACAGCCCAGCAGGGAGCAGGGCCAGATCCCAGCCCTGGATAAACATCTCCGAGTGCTGACACACAGCCCTGTCCCAAAGCCCAGGGCCCACCTGTCCCTTGTCCTGGTTTGCACTACCCCTTTAGAGCCCAGCTCTGTGGCCCACAAAGGGTTCCAACTGTGACTATTCAGTGGCCCTTCACCAGGGAAGGGAGGGGAGCTGAGACACAGACAGGAGGCTTGTCCTGCTGAGGCCACCAAGTGAAACTCTTAGATGGAGAATAATAAGGAGCCAGGAGCTGTTCTGCCTGGGCTGCTGCTGAATGCCTTAACCTCCTCCTAACCCAGCTGATGGGCCTGTGCCTGTGGGGAATCTCCTCAGTTCTCTGGCCTCTTTCACAGTTCCAGGCCAGTGCCCCTCCTGCTCCCCATCAATAGGCCCATTTTTTCCCAGGCCCTCTGCCTTCCCCATCACAAACACATGTTCCCGGGCCTGTGTTTTCTCCTTGTTTTCCATGGCATGTTTTGCCCCCGTGTGACTGTGAGCTCAAGTGCAAGAGTGCGTCTGGGCCTTTCTTGTGCCTGGTGCCCAAGTGAGCTGTGCACACAGGCTGCTTGCCGGGCGCTCAGTGAATCAATGGATTCTTTGGCTCCCCCCCCCCGCCCCCAGGGCTGTGCTGCCTGTCCTACCCAAGTCTCCTGCCCTTACAGGCGGCCTGTGTTTTCTACTAGAAGGCTCGCTGGGCACTGGGCTCTGCTCTTGTGCCATTTCAAGTCCCCCTGGCCTCCTCACAGCGCTGCTGGCCATCCATTAGCACCTCCCTGGCCCCTTCCCCCATTGACCTCAGCTCTGCCCGAGTGCTGGACCCTCAGCTGAAGAGAAGGAACCTGCCAGGAGGATCTAGAGGAAGGAGGCCCTCCCTGCAGGGGAAAGGGGAGATGAGGCAGTGCTGACTGCTGTTCAGGGACCTCGAGCGGGTCGGGCAAGGAAAGCATCTGAGGGTGTGGACTGAGGCCATCCATGCGCTCAGGTCCTCTTCTGCCAGCCCCTGGCCCCGGTTCAGCACCTGAGGAAATCAGAGGCCAGAATGAGGCCCACTTCTGAGACGTCATCCCTTCTCAGTCCCTCCTACTGAGTGCGATAAATCAGGTTGCCTGGTTTTGGGGGACCTAGAGGGTCTCGCCTGGAGAGCAGACTGAGGTCCCAGAAAAAATATAGAACTGCGGCCTCTGTTGCTTCTAGCCAAAAAACCTTGGGTGTTACTGGGTGACCCCGCCCCATTGAGTCAATGCATCAGTTAAGGCCACGGTGAAAAAGCAACTTGCCTGCAGCACCAGGATGGCCAAAAGCAGAGCAAGGATTAGTGTGGGGTTCCCTACCCAGACTCCCCTAGTGCCTGCACTCCACGCCCCACCCCTTGGTGGGCTGTGGGCTGTGCAGGGGCACTATGGGTTAGTATCTGTCCTTCCCCACAGTGACAGTGGAAGAGAGTCTGAGGCCCCCCCCACCCCCCACCCCATGCTTCTCTCCATCTCCTGCCTCATTGTCTGTCTCTCCCTCTGGTGTTGGTTGACCTGTTTCTGCTTTTCCCCTTTTTGACCACGTGAGGACCCCTCCTCCGACAGGAGCTCTCTTCTGGGTTCCCGCTGTGCCTGCTCCCAGCCGCCAACTAGGTAGTGTGCTCCATCTGTATGCCAGTGTGTGCCCTTGCATGCCTGCGGGGAGGAATCAGGGCTGGCTTCTCAGCAGTGAGGCTGGGGCTGGGACTCATGTGGGCCTGGGGACCATCTCCCCTGGACATCGGGTAATTGCCACTTGTGGAATCGGAGGGGCCAGTGGGTGCGATAATTGTCCCTCCTGCTTATAATCACTTTGGGTGGGGCAGGTAGGCATGTTGGGCTTCTGGGTGGCCTGGTGGCATTTAAAGACTTAACCAAGGCAGATACATGGATGCCTGCTGGAGCCCATGGGTTGGGCATGGACTGCTCCCCTCACCTTGGTCCTGAGGCCTAGCTGGGGCAGAGCTGCAGACCCAGGAATAGCCCCACTGACTGCCTGTCCTGTGGGTGTTGGTGTCCTCTCCCTACAGGTGACTGTGTGCTGGGTGGATGAGGTCAGAGCCAGGTCCACGCACTGCCTCTCCCCGCAGGCTGAGCATGCTGGTGTCCGCACCTACTTCTTCAGTGCCGAGAGCCCCGAGGAGCAGGAGGCCTGGATCCAGGCCATGGGGGAGGCTGCCCGGGTACAGATCCCTCCAGCCCAGAAGTCCCAGCCTGTGCGTCACAAGTGAGTGCCAGTATACCTGGCAGGGGAGGGAGGAGAGGGGCGCTGTTGCTGAGCCCAAGGTGCTGCCACAAACCCCTGGGGAGCTTGGCACCGTCTCCTTGCATTCACGCAAGGTCTGGGTAGGGGGTTGCAGAGCCTGAGGTCTCCAACCCTGCTGGGCTCTTCCTTTTCTCTCTGAGCTGAGGGAAGCAACAGAGAAGCCAAATTCCTCCAGGGCCCAGCCAGGAGCCAAAGGTGAGGGTCAGTGCTCAATGTCCTTGGCTTTGTGTGTTAAGGATACAGCCTCTGGAGGAAGTGGACTCAGGTTTGCACCATGGCGTGGCCTGTTGGCTGCAGTTGGGCCTCAGCGTAAGTGACTTAATCTCTCAGATCCTGAGCTTTCTTTCCTCCAGAGCAGCAATTACACTCATCGCACAGGGCTGTTGTGGGGACAGCACAGTGTATGTAAAGCACTTGACATGTAGCAGACACTCAGCATATGGCTGCTCTCAGCACCTGCCATCCCCACGGTCTCAGCGCCTGTCTCTCCTTCAGCTGGGTATGGAGCCTTGGGTTAGGTGTTAATGGGGATCCAGAAGAGAGGGGCTTGCAGTGTAGGTTCCAAGTGTAACCATGTGTCTTAGAAATGTTTATGCAGCAGTGTTTCCACAGGGAAGCCTGAATCTAGCAACCTCAGGGAGCTATAGGGAGACAGTTGTCACAAGGCTCCGCTTCTACACTTGCAGCTCACTTGAGGGCTGGGAAGCAGCTTCATAGCGGGGCGCCTGCTGAGCATGTCCAAAGCCCTGGGTCCCAGCACTGCAAAATAAGTAAGGAAAGAGCAGAAGTTCACTCATTCATTTCACAATTTATTCATTTATTTTTATTTTTGCAGTATTGAACCCATGGCTTTCGCACTAATCTACATCCCAACACCATTGTCCTGTCCCTCTGGGAGATAAGGTCTCACTAAGTTGCTGAGTTACCCAGGCTGGGTACAAGCTTGTGTTCCTTCTGCTTTAGCTTTCTAGAACCCTGTGCCACCATGCCCAGATTTTTATTTGACAGATACATGCTGTGTTTATAAGTGTGTGAGATCCTAGACCAAGTGCTGGGAGTACCAGGGAGGATGGGCCACCGTGTCCTCACAGAGCCTGCATTTCAGTGGAAAGTCAGTCCCGGAAGGATCCTGTTTTAGAGAAGGGGAGGGGGCATGTGTACATGCTCATGAATTTGGGACTAGCAACTTCTTTTTCTGTTGCCTGCTGTGTTTCATCTGCCATTGTCTGGGGCAGGTGTGTGTGTGTGTGTGTGAGAGAGAGAGAGAGAGAGAGAGAAAGAGAGACTGACTGACTGACTGACTGACTGACTGACTCATTCTGTCAGTGAGGAGCCTGAAGCTTTGGGAGATAAGCAGCTTTCTGCAGGAGAGAAAGTGAGCCTGTAGCCAGTCTCTATAGCTAAGCACAGTTACTACCATGAAACTTCACTATAGCGCCGATTATGTTTGGGTTGAGGAAGGATAAGAGAGGTGAGCAGGACCAGGTGAGGTTCGTCTTAGCTATAGCTGAAGGTCCGGCTCAGCAGGGGCAGCAGCAGAGAGTGCACGACCTGAGAAGACCCTGAGGGCAGGACTATCATGGATTGTATAGTAATTGCCAGGCTAGAGCAAGGAGAGAAAACCTAAGGTTTAGGAAGAAGGATCGGAAGTGGCTGTGTCTTGGTTCCACGGCTACCTTCCTGCCCATTCCTTTCCACTCCTTTTCTCCTTCCTAGTCTGCCCTCCCCGCCCAACTCTGCAGTGGGCTGGAGTCACTTATAACATCTCCCTTGGTACCCTGCAGCCATGAGAAGCCGGACTCCGAGAACATCCCACCCAGCAAACTTCACCAACAGCCACCGCACAACAGTCTCCCCAAGCCTGAGCTGGAGGCCAAGACTCGGGGGGAAGGTGATGGCCGAGGCTGTGAGAAGGCAGAGCGGAAGCCTGAGAGGCCTGAAGTCAAGAAGGAGCCTCTGGTGAAAGCCAACGGCATCCCAGGTGGACCCGAGCCAGGCTCAGAGCCCGGCAGCCCTTACCCCGAGGGCCCAAGGGTCCCAGGGGGTGGGGAGCAGCCAGCTCAGCCCAATGGCTGGCAGTACAGCTCCCCAAGTCGACCAGGAAGCACAGCTTTCCCACCTCAGGATGGAGAGAATGCGGGGCACCGGCGGAGCTTCCCAGCACGCAACAACCCTGACAAAATCGCCCAGCGCAAGAGCTCCATGAACCAGCTGCAGCAGTGGGTAAACCTGCGCCGAGGGATGCCGCCACCTGAAGACCTTCGCAGGTGAGGCCTGGCTGGGCAGTGGTGCGCTGGGTCAGTCTTAGGGCCAGGGCAAGGGAAGGGGTTATAACCTGTGACACATCCCCAGTAGGGAACCTTCGGAAGGCCAGACCAAGCTGGGAAGCCAAGACAATCCCATGATTCCCAGCTCACCCAAATCCTTTCCCACATCTTGGTTCCATCTTTAGAGTTTGTCCATTTCCCCTGCTTCTTGCTTTCTCTGTCTGCTTCCTTCCAAGAAGACTGAGCACCCCAGTACCTCTCCATAGGGTTGGGGAGAGCCTCAGTTGTTGTGGTCTGACACTGGTCCATGTTGTGGATACTCCGTCTCATCCAGTGTCACTGCCAGCACTGCAGGGGCTACGTTACCAGCCTCCTGTTGACCAGGGCTTGGGAGAGACCCGCCCTCTAGTGGCTGATCTGCAGCTCACCACTGATGGGCCAGCAACCCCTACGCCCACCCCTCACCCCAGCATCATAGGCCCTTGGGACAAGTCCCGGGAAGCTGTTGGTTCTTCCTGACAGGGCTCATACAGTCAGGAAACCGCCTTCTGCTCCCTTTTCTGCTGTCCACCAGGTGTTTAGTACACTCGGGTCCTTTCTTCTCTTGCCTCCCTTGCAAGGAATCTGATAGATTGGTTCACAGTCAGATGGAGACAGCTAATAAGGCATACAGTTCCCTTCCTAGGCATTTCATTTTAAAGAGACAAAGACTGAAGCTCAGTGGTGCCCTTTCTGGTTGCAAGGAGCTTGGAGGAAGGGCCTTTCCCTTACACTGGAGTAGACCTCAGGGCCTGCCTGGGCCGGGCTCTTCTGTGTGCTCACAAACCAGCCTGGGGCCCATTCACCTGTTCAGCACCTGCTCTCATTGGAGGATGTAGGGGTGAGGCTGGGGTGCCCACAGTATCTGCTTTCCTTACACTGTCCTCTCTTTCAGTCCCTCCAGGCTCTACCCAGTGTCCCGCCGGGTCCCTGACTATTATGGTCCCTACCCCTCCCAGTATCCGGATGATTACCAGTACTACCCACCAGGGGTGCGACCTGACAGTGTCTGTTCCATGCCCGCCTATGATCGGATCAGCCCTCCCTGGGCCCTGGAGGACAAGCGCCACTCCTTCCGCAACGGCAGCAGCCCTGGCTACCAGCTGCGTGAGTGGAAGGAGCCCGCGGGCTACGGTCGGCAAGATGGCACCGTCTGGATCCCTAGCCCCTCCCGGCAGCCAGTCTACTACGATGAGCTGGATGCTGCGTCTGGCTCCCTGCGCCGCCTGTCTTTGCAGCCCCGTTCCCACTCTGTGCCCCGCTCGCCCAGCCAGGGCTCTTACAGCCACGCCCACATCTACTCCCCGGTCCGCTCACCCAGTGCCCGCTTTGAGCGGCTGCCATCTCACAGCGAGGACATCTACGCCGACCCCGCTGCCTATGTGATGAGGCGATCCGTCAGCTCCCCCAAGGTGAGCCACCTGCCTGGCCTCCTTCCTCATCCCCCAAGACCAGGTGGTGAGAAGAGGCAGTGATGCTGGGGCATCTGGGACATGAGCCACTGGCTGTGTGTCACAGGACTGGTGATCTGCCCAGGGCAGCCGCTGGCACACAGTCACATCATAGGAGAGCTGTTTGGGGGGTCATTGTGCCCTGAGTAGGAACCTTGCTCTCTGTGCCCATCTCCAAGTTGTGCCAGGAACAGTCCGATTGACAGGGCGGAGAGGGTCTGTCTTTTCCAATCTTGAGGACTCGGACTGGTTATTGCACGGGGTCTGCTGTCCATATTCGTTTGAAATCTACTCCAGGACAGGATATAGACATCCCTAACCTGGAACTGCACTGGTGGGGAAGTCCGTGTCCCAGCTGAACCCTCTCACCTCTGCAATCCCCTTTCTCTTCCAGTATGATTACCTGGGAGACAGGCGGCCAGTCCCTGCAGGACTGTTCCCCTACAACTACCCACCATCCCCCACGGTCCACGATAAGATGGTACGTCCTCTTCTCCCCTCTGCTCTGCCCTGCCTCCGCCCAAGGCAGAGCTGAACAAGGGTACCCCGTGCCCAGTGCCTGGCCTGTGTGTTTTAAGCAGCCTCTGGATACCTCCTCCCTCCGGGCCAGGCCTCTACCCCGAATACAGAGTTTAGGGCCAGGGCAGAGGAGAGGGAGGATATCTGAGAGTGCCAGCCTCGGCACAGCTCTCCTCTCCAGCATGCAGGAGAAGGGGCCGGGATGAGGGGTCCTGGGCTGTGAACTGGGCACAGAGTCAGCCTAGGACTCCTAGCAGCAGGCAAGAGCTTCTAGACTTTTCCTCCCCAAGTGCATTTGCTTCAAGTTTGTCCTTTGCCTGAGTTGTGACTTTTGGGGACAGAGACAGGTGGTGTGATTGAAAGAGGAAAATTGTCCATGTTGCACTCTCCTGGGAATATGCTCCCCTGATAATCGTCACCTCCAGCTGGACAACTAGGCACAGATGCACCATCTGAGTGGGTGAAGGGAGCCACAGAGACCCACAGGCAGGATCTGTCCCCCACACAGCACCAGGAGGCCAGGGTGGAGGAGGCCTCCGCTCGCCCCATCTCCATTCTCGCTTTGCCAGTGTTCAAACTCTATAGCCTTGACCCACAGCAAATGCAGCCCTCCGGAAACCACAGGTTTTTCCAGAAAACTTAGGAACAACCGCTAAGAAGTGCTGATTAGATTGCTTCGGTGGTGCTTGATGCTCCCAGAGAGGGTGAGGTAAACCTGGGAGAGACGATGGAGTTGGGGCCCTGAGTGTGTGTCTCCTCCACCTGCCTGCATCCCCAGAACTCCTCAAGGGTCGAGAGAGGCTTTTCCTGGTCCTTGCCCATCTAATTCTTAACTGCTTTGCTTCTTTTTTATTGTTTTCTTTTGTGTGTTCCTGTTTGTTTGTGTTGCTGGTTGGCCCCTTGGCCTCGGGCTCCGGGTAGGATGAACTTTTAGATCTTCAGTTGCAAAGAAACCTAGAATATTTGGACCAGCAGGTAGGCAGAGCTGGTGCCCCTCACCATCCCACTGCCCTCCTTCCTGTCCTGTCTCCCTGCCGCTGTCCAATCCCTCATCCTCCAGCCCTTTGATAACCTTTGTTGGTGCCTCCAGCACGCAACAAAGTGGCTTATATTTTGTTTTGCTCCTTCTCACCCCTCCTGTTCATGACCCTTTCAGGCAGCTGGGGGTTTCCTGAGGAAAAAAGCATTAGAAATGGGCTCATGAATAGTTAATGCCACCCCATATTTCTCCAGTCTTCAGCCCAGATGGAACTTCCCCCAGAGGGCTGGTGGGGATTTGCATTTTTGCCAGAGAGGAGGGAGTAGTGAGACGAGGTTTGAGCTTCAGATACCCTCAGAGGCCAGGGAATGAGTTGAGCCTGAATCCGGGAAATCATATATTCCACAGGTTGTTGTTAAACACTGTAACTTGAGAGCTGAGGCCTGTTAGGCCTGCCCTAAAATGATTTAATTCAATATGTTAGTTCCTTGACAAAATTCTTTTTTGCATGTGTGACTTGTGACCCTGAGAAATCAGTGCAATGGACAGAGGCAGTAATCTTAACTCAGTCTGCAAGGCGAGCAAAGTGGACAGGCACTGTCGGAAGTGTCTGGTTGCCTGGGCCCTGTGATGCAGGGCTCTAACCCCTGGCCACGTTACCTTCTGGGGATAATGGGACTGTAACACTCACTTATTTTAGTCAGGAGGCCAGCATGCTGGCGTTTCTATCTACACACACTCTTCTGTCCAAGTCTGTGCTACAAAGCCCAAGAGATCTGGAGACACATGGCATGACCTCATGCCACCTCGTATGGTGCAAACGGTATCAGTGGCAGCAGTACCATAATTCAATGCTTTCCCTATGCCTCGTCCTATTGCAAGCAGAAGAGATCCTAACTTATTTCATCTTCATAATCTACAAGATGGGTGCTATTACTAGCTTTACTTTATAACCAAGGAGATAAAGTAGACACATTAGATAGCACACCAGCCAGTGAACAGCAGAACTTGGAATGCGACTGAGGTTTTGACCCAGTTCACAGCTGAGGAAACATCTGCTATGCGATGGCCAGGGGTGAACTTCATCGGGATGACGTCATTCTCTTAAAGTTGCAAAAAGAACCATCAGTTGAGATTGGAGGATATAGATGCCACTGTGTGTCCTTCTAGTTATGAGCCATGGGACACGGCGCCCCGCAGGCCTGTGTCTTGCAGACCTCGGACCCTGGGGGAGAAACACAGATGTCTACAGCTTGGCCCACAGAGGTGGCCCCTGGCCCCCAATGACCATGTGGTCCACCCCATGAGCATCCTGATGCATGTGGAGACCAGTGCCCGGATGGCCATGCCGAGCAGGCGGTGGAATATAGGATGGTTCCATTAGGAAGCAAGGCACATGTGCCTAGGAGGGAGGACCTGGCCTCAGGATCCTAGGCAGGCTCCCTTCTGGTGGCCCCTGGTTGGCTGTACTCTAATGACCACGACTGGCTGTCCAAGCATTCAGGGCCCAGGGGCGGGCTGTTAGCCTGGGCTTGCAGAGCGCTCCCCCCCCATAAAGGGTAATGAGAGGCAGACTTGTGTGACGGGGACAGTCTAGACACAGCCACTCTAATCCTAGCTCTGCCATTTCCAGGGATTTATAAAAGCACATTAGAAATGTCACTGAATCTCTCGAGTCCTTACTTTCTCAAATGCCAAGGGAACAGTGTACAGCCTGCCCTTTCTGCCTCACGGACTCAGTACTCAGTGGGAGAATCAAATGGGAAACTAGCCAGGAGCTTTTAGTCAGACTCCGTTGGTCAGGAGCAGTGATTGCTGCTGCTGCTGTTTAAATATCTTGCAAAACGCAACAAAATATTAACTGAACACCACATATTATATTTCAGATGCTGGGTTAGGCGCCTTCTCACAAAACTGCTCTGACGTTTTAGAGAGAGAGAGAGGTAGTGCACAGGGGGCTACAGGAGAGGCCCATGTGGGCAGAAAGACCCCCAAACCACATCACAGGTGAGAGCGAGCCAGGATGAGGACATTCGGCTTCCTGCCTTTGTTGCTTGTAGGAAGGAACGGGTCAGTGCGTACCTGGGAAGAGCCCAGGCCTTGCTTGTCCTCTCCAAGATGACGCGTGGACACTTGACTTGGTCCTCTGTACGCTCAGCTGTGCACACACACGGGCTGCAAGAAGAGGCGAGATGGGCTTACGTCTGCATCTTTTGAGAAAATGTGGTTGACATCGTGGTAGCTTTTTAACTCTTACAAGGACTCAATCTCATATAAATGCATTCTTTTGAAAACCTTTTAAAACATACTTTATGCCAGAGGAAAAAATTTCAAGCAGGCTAGAAAGGTAGAAGACTTAGGTCCTAGAGGCTGGGGATATAGTTCTGTGGCGTAGCACCTGCCTGGCAAGAATGAGGTCCTGAGTTCAATTCCTGGTACCCCCCCCACACACACAAAAGAAAACTTGGGTCCTAGAAAAGGCTTATAAAATACTGCAGACCTTGCAGCTGTGGATAGGGGGTGTCTTGCCCTGCTAAGCACACAGAAACGAGGCTGCCCTGGTGCTGTGGCCTAAATAGGGGGATAAGAGGGAAAAGAGACAGTGGGCCCTGGTCAAGAATGGGGGGGGGCACGGAAAAGACTGCGATCCCAAGATCTTCCTGAATGTGGCTGTCCTCCTCCTCTCTGTTACTCCCCAAAAGCTTTTCCCTCATACCTCCCTCTGCCTCCCACTTATAGAAGAGTGGAGTTAAAGGGACACAACCAAGAACTTCCCCTAACAGGTTCACTTCTGATCTTCTCATGCCAACCCCACTGGAGGAGATGATGGCGTTTCAGGTCGATTTGGTTGGCCCACCCTTGCCCCCTCCCCTGCCCTCCCTCCCCTGTCTCTGTCTATTTCATGTGGCAAACAGTCTTTCCCCCTCCTCGTTCCTGATGATTCTTGAAATACACAGGATGACATGGTGGAGAGAGGTGTTCCTGTATCTGGTGTCCCTTTAACATGGCTCACCTCCTTATTTGCTCCCCAGCACCACCCCAGATCCTCATGGCTGCTGCCAGCCCAGCTCTGGAAACCATGTTTAGCAGTCCTGGTACACTAGTGCCTTGGGGCAGCGGGGGTGACAAGCGGGGACTGTGCCTGTTGGTCTATTTGGGCTGTGTGGAGAGCAGATCCCAGTTGTCTTTTTCAGTTATTTCATTTAATGCAGATCTGGGGAGGTCAGGCTTTGAGCTGTATGGTCTTTGTCCAAAGCAGTGTGAAAAATGGGAAGGAGGTGACAGCCTGGCCAGGGTGCATGGGAACCAGCAGTCAGGCACCCTGGGGAAGAGTCCCTGAGCTGGGGGCTTCTTCCAGACCACAAGTGAGGGCCCAGTGGCCTCCCAGTCACCTGCTGTGGCTTTTCCCCTAGGACAGCATCAGCGCTGGTCCTGAAACAGAGTTGACAAGGGGCGAGGGATGGGTGAGACCAAGCCCAGGCGCTGGAGGCCCGAGAGGAGCTGTCCTCCCCTGTGTCCTGAAGACAACACAGGAGTGTGGTGGTGCTCCCGGGCGAGGGTCTGAGTGTGAGTCGTCCATTCCTTCCTCTGCTGCAGATGAGTGAGAGTGAGACTCTCATCAGTATGGTGAACCGCATGGTGGAGAACTCCTCCCCCAGGGCCCAACTCTTCGTGCAAGTAAGACCTCTGCCTGGCAGCATGGTCCCTGTCAACACCATCTCAGCTGCTTGTGCATGGTCGGGTCCATCCGGGATGAGGCTGCCTCTGCCCAGCGTGCTCATCCACCAGGCCTCATCTCCCCAGAGACAGGCTCAGCCTGCTCTTCCTCCCCTAACCTCACCGTGTCACCTCCATTCTTCACGCTCATGGGTAACCCCAAGGCCCACCTCCTGAACCATCAAAACAGCCAGCACCGACATCTCATGCCATGCTGGGGATTGCAAACCTGCTTTTCAGTGTCCAAGGCTCGATTCGTGTTAGCTGTCTCCTTGACAGACATTGTGGGGTTAAAAAAGCATGAGGGGAACATGGAACTGTCCAGTGCCAGAGGTGTACAGAGTGTGCCGTGGTCATTTGCGGTGTCATCAGGGCTAGGCAACATTAGCTGGATGCGGAAGTGCTTCTGGATACTTGCCAGTCTGGATTTGAGCACAAGCCCTGTGACTTGTGCTCAGTTTACTAGGCCGGTGGCTCCAATATTCCCGGTGCTTGTTCCTCCCCGTTCCTGTTTCCTGAGCCTGCAGACAGCCGAAGGGTTTGCTGATATTCTCATGCTTGTTACCAGTAAGCCCTGCTGCCACTGCAGAGTGTAGGGGAGACGAACGACAGAGCATGATTTCAGCAGAGTTCTGATCTCTCCAGATCAGCCAAGGACAGTTGGGATGGAATCCAGACTGGGCCGTCACGGGCTTCCCCACCTAGGGGACAGAGCATTACCTCAGGTCCCCAGAACGGAAGCTGTAGAGGTGATGGGCCATGGTATCTGTCAGAAACGGAGGTCAGCTTGCCTGCCCCGCACAGGATCATCCTGCTTCTGCTTTAGTAACCAACCTCATATTCCTGCAGGTCCCTCCATACCCAGAAGTGTTCCGGGACAGCCTCCACACCTACAAGTTAAACGAGCAAGACACGGATGTAAGGGCAGCTCTCCCTGCTCCCTCTGTTCTCTGCAGCCCCCTGCGGCTGCCATCTTTCTCCTCACTCTCCTCTGTGGGGCTCCTTCTCCTTCCGGTCATGCATTTGACTCATGTTCTTTCTTGCCGTGAACACAACCTCCTACTTGCCTCCTCATCCCTCTTCTCTCACCCCATACCCCACACTGGCCCCATGTGCTTCTCCACTCAACTCCAGGCCCACTTATCTACAGGGGTGGGATTGGCTTCTAGCAGGAATGCAGGTTTTGTTGGGAGCTGAATCAGTCTGCTCTGTGCCCTGTGTGGCAGTAGTCCCTCCAGGTAACTAGAGAGAAAAGTGTGGCTTGCTCCTGCCCATGTGCCGTGTGTGACACCAGGTAACAGTAGGTGCTGAGCGAGTCACTTGCCAAATGGGACCACTAAACATTTCTGAGGGCCTGAAAATAGGCAAGGCTACGTGGGATGGTTAGGGACAAAGCAGGTAGCATGTGAGCTGGGCCTTGCAATTAAAAGGTTCGGAGGATGAGATGTGGCTCAGTAAAAAGGATCAGAGGAACGGCCTGAGTAAAGGTGTGAATGTGGAAAGCATGTCTTTCTGGAAAAGATTGTCCTGACCTGCCTCCCTCCTGTTACTACTGGCCTGGGGAGTTCCTGTGGACACAGGGGCCAATTCACATCATGCTTTTTAATAAGACTGCTTATTCCCACACCGGTCTGCCCCACCTATCAGCAGAGGAGGTGAGATTCCCAACATCTTCTCAGCCCTCAGTATTATTATTATTATTTATTTATTTATTTATTGGTACCGGGGATTGAACTCATGACCTCGCGCTTGCCAGGCAGGCACTCATGTTGCTGAGCTAAATCCCTGGCCCTAAGCCCTCAGTATTAAATTGCGCCCCCTCTGGATGGGGGTACAGGAGCCTATTGCCAGGCTTTTGGCCCTCTTCTCTCAAGAACTGACCCGCAGCTCCCCTCCCAAGATGGAGTACCATTTTCCTCTTTCCAAGCACCTCCAAGGTTGTGGCGAAGGCCTGGGCTCCTCAGCAGGGAAGGAAGGTGGTATCCAGAGGCCAGGCCCTGTCATTGCAGTTCCCATGGCCCCTTCAAACCATGTCCTTCATCCCCTTCTCTCTCCCTCCTCTCCCCCTCCCTGGGCCCCCAGAAGCTGCTGGGCAAGTTGTGTGAGCAGAACAAGGTGGTGAGAGAGCAGGATCGGCTGGTGCAGCAGCTCCGAGCAGAGAAGGTGAGCGCTGGGGCAGCCTGCAGGTGGGCTGGCTTGGAGGACGTATGGGTCACTCTCTCCACCATCACCTACCTGACAGAGCTCTGTCCTTCCTTCAACGTCTTACTCAGAACTTCAGAAGGTTTCCCATGGGCCACAGGCAATGTGAGGACCACCTCCACTTGGCTGCCTGCACAAACCATTAGGGTCTCGGGCCTCTGCTGTTAAAGACCCCAAGGAGTGATCAAGGCAGCTCATGCCACGCCCCCTGCCTTTCTGCAGGAGAGCCTGGAAAGTGCTTTGATGGGCACCCACCAGGAGCTGGAAATGTTTGGAAGTCAGCCCGCTTACCCGGAGAAGCTACTGCACAAAAAGGAATCCCTGCAGAACCAGCTCATCAACATCAGGGTGGAGCTGTCGCAAGCGACCACGGTAACCTGGCACCTGGGTCTGGGCACCCACTGCCACCAGTTCTGCTGCTTTAATCCAGATTCTCCTTGGAGAGTGAAAGCAGAGTGCTCCTGCCTGGGAGGCACATAGGCAAAAACCGTAACAGTTTCTTGACAGTAGACAGCAAGTACGTGAGCCTGCCTGTTCCAGGCAGTCTGCCCCAGGAAATGGGCTTCCTGCCCACAAACCTAGCTGTACCAGGATCCCTCTGATAGAGCATGAAGTTGAAGGCTACTGATTTCCTGGGCTGCTCTAGTGCCTCTGCTGCCCACTTATGCTCCCACCCTTAGAGAAAAGGCACTGGTGGAAATGCTGCTGCCTTGTCTGTTTCCTGGTGAGTTGGGGGCAGATCCTCCAGGACAAACTGATAATAAGAGCCCTGAGGAGCAGCAGCAAAGGCTCCAGGAAAATGTGGCCCAGAAGCGGGGACAATCCCTAAACTCCAGGGAGGAAACGCCTCCTTCCAGGCCCTTTTTCCTTTACTCTCAATGGTTGTACCCGAACCTAGGCAGAAAAGGGGGGCACAGAAGTACCCCATTTGGCTTGAGCCCATGCCTAGAGGGTTCAGCTCTCTCTCTTTCTCTTCTGCAGTGGCACATGCTCTCACCCTTTTTGTAAGGCTAGAATGTTTCAGCGTTGTGCCACCAGGCCCTTGTTGCAGGCCACAGAGGGAGGGTTTGGTGGCCTTAGCTTTCTCAGTAACCCCTCCCTGCAGGCACTGACCAACAGCACCATGGAGTATGAGAACCTGGAGTCTGAGGTCTCTGCCCTGCATGATGACCTCTGGGAGCAGCTCAATTTGGACATCCAGGTGAAGAAGGGCCCTGAGCAGGTGGGGTGGGACCCCTTCCTTGGTCCTTTTGGGCAGAGGGGACTGAAGTGCTCGCCTTTCCCACTCTAACAACCTCAGAGCTTTAAGATGAGGAGTTGGTCCTGAGGCAAAAGTAAGACTCAGGCTTCTTAGAACAGACTCTGAGATTTAGGATGAAGATAATGTGGGATTCTTTTTTTATTTCCACCAGCTCACAGCAGGAAGAGCTAAAGCCAAGTGTGGGAGACTTCAGTAGGTCTTCTGGGCCTGAAAGAAACTGAAAAACAGACATATAAATATAAATATCTTGGAGCAGAAGCAGAAGGGCAGGCAGTTTAAGAGTTTTAAATAAGGGCTGGGGATTTAGCTCAGCAGCATAAGCGCCTGCCTGGTAAGCTCGAGGTCATGAGTTTGATCCCCGGTAACAAAAAAAAAATGTAAAAAACTTTAAGAGTTTTAAATAGGAGTGGGACCTTCCTTCCTGGGCTGTGTTGGAAACAGCCTGAAGCAGGAGACAGACCAGTGATCTTGGGGGACGTCTTCTCTTGTCTGTCTTTTCTCTCCCAGGCCCCCTCTCCTCTCTGGCTAGTTTTGCAAGCCCCGTGTTTCTGATGCATTTAATACCAATGGTTTCCCCATTTCCCTCCTGGTAAAAACAACTCTCCTTCCTGCCTTGCAGCTGGTTGGCAAGGTTGAGATCTTCTAGATCCAGAGGACCCAAATGCGACCATGTCCCATAGGCAGGCCACACTCTTATCACATGCATTTAGGAGGTAGGGTGGGGTTGATTTAGATGCTCTTGACGCCAAGAGCATCTAAATCAGACCGACCCACATCCACACGGTGGTCAGTGTTGGTGCGGTGGTAGTGAACACAGCTGTCTTTCTGATAGTGATCTCACCACTTACCACAGATGGTCCAGGGCACGTGTCTCCTTGTCTCTGAAGTGGAACTGCTGCTATGCTTACTGCATAGTAATTTGTGTGGCTGGAAAGACTTAGTACAAGCAAAAGACTTAGCTTGGTGCCTGGTATTGAGTGATTCTGTGTAAGGGGTAGCTCTGTAGTTGAAACTTGTAACCTATAACCTGTAAGTGGTAACCTGTAATTGACTATGATTCACCACTTTGGCATATGTTAGGTGTGGGTATTGCAAAGGAAAACAAAGCAGGAAGCTCTTGCTGTGTGCAAATTGGTCACTGTTTAGGGGGACATTTACTCTCAGACCACCCTGACTCCTCTGGGGTAGCTAAGAAAGATGGCCCTCATACTCTCAGTTCTGGAGCTCTGACAATTCTGGAGACACAATTTTGTAACAGTTGAAGTGGTGCAGGGTGCCCAGCATAAAGATGCCTGTGCTGGAGTGTGTGTGTGTGTGTGTGTGTGTGCGCGCGTGCGCACGCGCACACGGGGCCAGGATGCCCGCCTCCTCCTGATCCAAAGCGATGGAGATCCAAAAAGGTCCAGGCTAGGACACCCCTCGAAGCTACTTCCTCTGACATGCTGTTCGGCTGTTCAGAACGAGGTGCTCAATCGGCAAATCCAGAAGGAGATCTGGAGGATCCAGGACGTGATGGAGGGGCTGAGGAAGAACAACCCGTCCCGGGGCACGGACACGGCCAAGCACAGAGGTGAGTGCCTCCCCAGCTCCTGGCCTCCATCCCACACCTGCCAGCTCACCCTGTGCTCAGAAGCAGGCAGGTCCTTCTCAGGACATAGAATCTTCTCTGGACCTAGGGTGGTAAACAGGGCTCCCTTCTCACCCACAGAGGCGATCACGTAGACCGATCAGTGACTCTATTGACCTGCATACTCTAAATGTGCCCCCAGAAAATGTCCAAGAGTCCCCAAGCATCCCTGGCGTCAAAGTGCATGGGTCCACTGGTGACCTGTGCCCCTAGCGCTTCCTTGAGCCCCAGGCCCTCAGGCTGGCCCTCTGACACCTGGGAAGCTGCTATGTTGTCTTCACCCTGCCCGATGTCATGTTCCCCTACACAGTGCTCCCCTCACAGTCAGCCTGTGACCCCAGCACCTGTAGTAATTTCCTTCAGCAAGGCCAGTGGCCCCGAGAGGCTAAATCCCTTCTCCCACCTCCCTGGATAGGTCTCTCCTCTGCCTCTTCCCCTGGTACCCACTGACGCATCCTCTCCCATCCTTTCCCTCTCCCCCTTTGCTTCCCCCAAGGAGGACTCGGGCCCTCGGGCACCTACAGCTCCAACAGCCCAGCCAGCCCTCTCAGCTCTGCCAGCCTCACCAGCCCCCTGAGCCCCTTTTCCCTGGTGTCTGGCTCTCAGGGGTCCCCCACCAAGCCGGGGTCCAATGAGGTAAGCTGGGGATGTGCAGTGTAAGGTCAGCAGGAAGAAGAGCAGATCCTTATCTGTCTGAAATGCCACAGAGGCTGCACGCATCTCTCCCCCAGAGCTCCAGGAGATCTGGCTTTTTGTCTAAGGGAGTGGATTGTGCACCTGGGTTGTGACCCTGCCTCTGAATTTCCCCGTGCCTGTTCCCTCCACTGTCACCTTTACCTCCTTTTCTGGGAAGGCCCTTGCTGAGCACCAGGGTGATAAGCAAAATACCAGACCCTTGATAGCATTCCAGGGAGGAGAGGGTTGAGAGATGTGGGGGAGCAGTTTCCCAGCCACTCCAAGCAGCAGGTACTAGGGGGGCTCTTTTGCAGGCGAATGGTGGCGCAAGGCCCTGAGAGACACTCATGTGATCCCCCAGGCCCAGCATCCAATGGGGATTGACACCAACTCGTAGTAAGCCAGCAGCCTACCGGGCACTCCCCATATGGCGCAGTGAGGTCCAGGCTGTCCGTGCTCTGAGGTTCCCAAGGAGAAGAGGGAACTAAAGCAGGGGAAACTGAGACTGAGCCTCTCAGCACTTGAGTGGAACAAACAAACACCTTTGCAGGCAGTGGGGACAGTGACAGCAAAGGCCCTGGGGTGGGAATGTGCCTGGCATGCTGCGGAGGCACCGAGGATCGAGCTTTGGAGGAAAGTGGGGAGCTGGGAGGTGGTTGGGGGGCTTGAAGGCCAAGAGGAGCTCTGCAGGCAGGGGTGGGGCTCCAGTGTCCAGGCCCCCGCCCACAGCCCCTTTCCCTGATGTTGTCTGACTCACGCTAACGCTCTTTTCTCCTGCTCTCACAGCGGCTGCTCTTGTTCCTCCTAACACTCTGGCTTCTGGCTTCGTTTTCTCTGCCTCAGGAACCCGGCCCACCTCGGCCACCCCTTCCCAAAGCCTACGTCCCCCTGGAGTCACCTCCCACCGTCCCTCCACTCCCTAGCGAGAGCCGCTTCTGGCCATACCCCAACTCCCCTTCCTGGCACCGCAGTGGCGAGACAGCCAGGGGTCAGGTACCCAGCACCCTTGGCTTCTGGAGGGGCGGGGAGAAGGGGCAAAGGGCCAGCGAGGGGCCAGGGCAGCACCCTGGGGTTACTCTCCCCACTTGCTGCATGGGGAGAGCTTCGCACTGTGCCCACAGCTCAGTTTCTGCAGGGCCCTCCTCCCCAGCAAACTCAGAGTAAAGAAAGCAGGAAGGGGGACCTGCTTCCCTCCTTTTGCTCTCCGTGGACAACAGGGAAATGAGTTGCTATCTAGGCTAATGGGCACCCACCAGCTGTGGGAGCTGGTGTCCCGCCCCACTCCCTACCAAGGTGGTCAGCCAAAGGAAATCAAGTGACACCCACCCCAGTGCCATTCCGGTCTCTTCCTTTACCTTTCCCCCTGCCTCAGGCCCTAACCTTCACGTCTCCTCTATGCCTCTGCCTTGCCTTGTCATCTGTGGGTACCATGAGCCCTGGAGTGTAAGCACACAGGTCCCCTTCTCCCTGTTCTGGCTCCTTCTCTCACCCCGATTCCCCAAGGTCCAGGCGCTGGGCAGCTAGGCTTAGAAGAGGTGGTGTGGTGAGTAGAGAATGTCCTGTGCCTGTGCTTGGAAAATGCATACACCACTGCGGCTCTGCTGTGTGTGATTTGTGCGACCCTCAGGGCTTGCTGGCAAGGTAGGCCGAGCACTGTTGGTGTCTGACAGGCAAAGAACAGGAATGAGACTTTCTCATGCTCTCTAGTTGGGTGAGAGCTGAGCTTTCCACCCTCTGTCTGGCCTGGCCTCCTCTCTGTATCCCCTCACAGACACAGACTCATCACCTGTGCCATGGGAAGAGGCGGCTCAGATGATGTCTGAGGTCCTCCCTAGCCTCATATGAGTCCTCAGCAAATGCTCTTTTCACTTCCCCACAGCCTAGGCACCAAGGCTCGCTTGCTTTTGGGTTCTGAAGTCTGGAGTGGGATCCAGACAGAATCCTTAGAAACTCTAGGCCAGTGATGGCGAAGCAGTCCCCAAACTGCAAACCAAAGTCCACTTGTTTATAGCAAAGTGCCAACACTGCAATTAAATCTGAATGCTGAGGTTTTAGTTTAGGAAAAAGCAGCTCATACACTTGCATTGCATCCTGACAGAGGGCTCTGTATGCCCACTGTGTGTCATAGGGTCACTGCTGCTCTAGGCCATTCTTTGACTGGCTCACAGACAAATCTGTGCTGCTGAGAGCTTGGTGAGATAACTGGGTGAGTTGAGGGGCTTCTCTGGTGGGCCCTGCCTGGATCTCTCCCATAGGCACTGAACTGTCATTCCCCACGATGGCCCACTAGTGGTGCCTGGATACCAGTGCACCCCTGGCTACTTATTTGCTGGAACATCTGGAATGTCACACTCCCAGTGACTTCAGGGGTTTGAGAGGGTGAGGTGATGAGAAGGTCACATTCCAGTAGTCAACTGTAGCGTCAACTATCTTCTCATCCTTTCTCCCCAGCCCAAGGCAAGCTATGAGCAGAACAAGAAAGACTCTCACCAGACGCCACCCCTGGACACCCCCAAAGATATCAACCTTCTGTCCACCAGGCAAGAAGTGGAGGCAGAGAAGCAGGCAGCTCTCAACAAAGGTACTTCCTGGCCCATCTTCCCCTGGGAGTAAGGCTAAGGGTCAGAGAAGTTTCCTGAGTGCTCATTCACACCCAAAGAGAGTGCTTACCCGCCCTGAGCCTTCAACCTCAGTGGTGAGTGGGAACAAGCCTCTCTGAAGAGCCAAGCTCCCTGCCTCCATGCTTTCCATGACACCCACTGGCTGCTCTGTTTTCCTGCAGTTGGCATTGTGCCCCCTCGAACAAAGTCACCCACTGATGAAGATGTGACCCCTTCAGCGGTGATGAGGAGGACCGCGAATGGACTCACCAACGGGCTCTCCTCCCGGGTGAGTCTGTGCCCGCAGGCCCTGGGAGCTCGTGCTTGGGCACCTGTGAGTGTGCCCACCCCTCCACCATTACCATTCCTGGCACCCAGCATGAGAGAGGCAGCTAAACCAAGTGAGGGAAAGAGTTCTTCTTCGAGGACACGTGTTAGGGGACAATGAAAATGAGTGTAAGCTGTACAGAAATGTACTTAACAAAGTCGTCATCACATGCCACTGGCGAAATACAGCAGAGAGAAAGCAGTAAAGCAGTAAAACCCGGAGGTCAGGGTCAAATGTGCTGCCCCCAGGAAGTATGTTTGTTTCCCAGAGTGGCTGACCATTGGCAAATTAGTGCACACCAGGTAGTTTTAAACAACATACACTTGTTGTCTCAGCTCAAAGGCCTGGAATCCAAGCAAGATGTCAGCAAGCCTGGCTCATTGGAGGCGCTGATGCAGAAGCCATCCCATGCCTTTCCCTAATTGAGGGCCGTCCCTGGCATCCTTAGCATTTCTTGTCCTCCAGACACATTGATCCCACCTGTGTGCATCTCCACATCAGTTTCTCCTGTGTATCTTCTTTCCTCTGTCTTCTAAGGACACCTCTAAAGGATTTGACCCGTTTAATGCAGTAATCCTGAGAGTCTTAATTAGACCTGCAGAGACCTATATCCAAATAAGGTAACTAGAGGTATTTGGGGTTAAGCCGTGGGTGTGCCTTTGGGGAGCTGCTATTATTCAATAGCTACAGCCCCAAGTTTCACACTGCTCCACTTGCGACATCCATTCCCTGTTTCATCATCCACTCTACCATCTCATCTTTATCTTTAAGATAAGATACTTATCTTCAGCTCAGAAGTCCCAGATCTCACCATCTCATCACCTCCATGATGTCCATCTTGGGGGAGAATTCCTCTTTACTGGGAACTAGGAAATAAGTCAATCTGCTTCTAAAATACAGTGATGGCACAAGTATGCCATAGTCATTTCTGTCTTGAAAAGGAGAAACTGAAAGGAATAAGGGATCACCAGTCCCAGTCAGGGACAGTTACCTCGGTTGTGCACATACCCCCGGCTCTCCATCACAGACCACACTCGGCTTTAAGGCCTGAGAAAGTCTGCAGCTGAGGGGTCCTGCCCTTTGGGTTAGTGAGGGTCGCGTTAGCCCTCGCTGCCAGGCCCTGTCTCTTTGGCCTCTGCTTCTCTAACTACAGCTTTGCTTTCACTCTTTAGTTAATATAAGATTAATATAAGTTTATAGGCAGGTAGCTCTATTAGCCTATTTCCTGCCTGTGGAATCCCAGAAATCTGACATTTCCCCCCTCCATCTTACCTCTTTTTCTTTTGCTGTGAGCTGGCAGTGATTTTTGCTAACATAATATCCTCAAAACCACCAGTAGATCTCTCAATATATTTCAAAGGGATTCGTCCCACTAAGGGATTCTCTGCAGATCTTTGCTGGATAGCTTGTCTCTGTTTCTGTATTCTGAGATGACTGATTGGATCAGAGTCACGTGTCTAATCCTTTCAATAGAGTGTTGTCCAGCTGCCCCCTTGACGTTCCCTTTAGGGCATGTTTTCTTTCTTTCTTTCTTTCTTTCTTTCTTTCTTTCTTTCTTTCTTTTTTATGGTGTCAGCTCTTTTTTTCTTCTAATTTTTTATTTTATTAGAACACATGTGCAGTATGTAATGATTACATTTATCATGATGAGGAGTAGGGAATGAAAAGAAGAATTAGGATGTGTTCTGTACATGCAGAGCATACGATTCCATCAGTGACTTTTCTAATGTAAGTGAGAATCCCTCAAAAAATAAAACGTGAGTTTCTTTTGGCTTAACACTTCCTTCAATTTATCTCTTTTCCGTTGTTCTCCGAGTACAAAGAGGAACAGGTCACACCGCTGCTTTGCTTAGAAATCTGGTTTCTATTCAATAATAGACTACAATTCAGTCAAGTTTCTGCTGCTTTTCTGCACTGGCCAATAATGTGCTCCTCATTCCTTCTGAGACTTTGCCTTTCACAAAGGCTGTGAAGCACCTTTCACATCCATTTTTCAGTTGGGTTCAGTAGTGCACACCTATAATCCCAGCACTTCGAGAGGCTGAGGCAGGAGGATTGTAACTTCAAGACCTGCCTAGGTGACTCAGCATGGCCCTGTCTCAAAATAAATAAAAAGGACTGGGGTTGTAGCTCCGTGGAAGAGCACCCCTGGGTATCACCAAAAATAACAACAACAACAACAGAAATACATCTTTCTATGAACATTCTGTTCATGATTTTATATATATATATATATATTTTTTTTTCTTTCAGACAGTAGAAGCTTTCTCATTTTCTCTAAGCCCTCATCAGAATCATCATGTTTAGAATCTCTATTTCTACCTATCATCTTTTTAAGGAAATACAGAGGGTTTTTTTTTAAAATAATTTTATTTAAAGAGAAAAAACAAAACAAAACAGAATAAAGGGTAGCAATAATACAGTATTCCAAGGAAAAAAGGAAAAGAACAACAAACAAAAAAAAAACCTAAGAAATTATTGCTTGACAAATTACATGCTGACTTCTTGGAAATAGTTGTTCAATTTACAAAGTTAAAACATGTAAAGTAGACATTCAAACCGTGAGACTGTTAACAGTTCTGCTCCACAATCTGACAAAAACAGCAATATGGCCATCCATCTTACCCACGCAAATATACATGCAATTATATCAAAAGGGTAGAATTAAACACAACAAAACAGAGCAAAGTGGATCACAAGAAAGCAATGTAAGAGACAAAAATTTCAAAACTAGACAATTGGAAATATTCACTCTGTATCATATTGACTCTTGTTTTTTTCCAAATAGTTGTCCATATTGTCACATACAGGGAATTCACATGAAACAACCTAGTATGGAATTGATCTGAGTAGGATGAGGAGGGCATTTCAGGTCTTCAAGACCAGACATTGGGGAAGCCATAAATGGCTGTCATAGTGTCTCTCATTCTCCTCAAAACAGCTGTCCATACCTTCATGTGTGTTGAACTTAAACAAGGCAAAGCAAGCGAAGATCACTTTGAACAAAAAGTGATAGTTTTGCTGGACTTCACATCATGACATTATGGAATCAGCACTGGGTATTGTAGTGTCTCTTTTTCTTCAAAGTAGTTGTTATTTCAACATGTGTTATATAGTTGGTTCTCGTAAACTGTTTATAAGCTCTACACATGCATGAGTCTCTACTTGTATATCTATCATTTCTGTATTATCAGGAAAAACAAAACAAAGCAAGATAAAATAAAACAATTCCTAGAAAAGCATGAGGCAGAAAAGTCACATAAAACCGAAATACAAGGTGATCTACAATGGTTACCATGGTGTCTCAGCAGTGTATAACAACATTAATAAAAACGAAGCATTGGAGACATTATAAGACTTCAAAAGCAAGTAATAATCAAACCAGAGTGGGTATCTTAGTGAATCTTGTCATCTTCATTGTAGTTGCCTATACGCTTAGACTTGATGCTATCCATCATAACAGATTTAAATAAAATCAGTCAATACAAAATAGCAATCTAACAAATCAGATTCAAATAAGATCAGTCATAATAAGACAGTATAAGTTATAAAGGGCTTCAGATTAAGTTGATAGGAAAATTAGGGATGATTATCATAATATGTCCTCTTATTTTTGGGATAGCTGACCATGTCCTCAAGTCTAGTCAGAGGGTTTTTTTAAGTCATTCACCTCAAAATTTTCCCATTCTTTGCCCATTATCCAACTGCAAAATGTCCATATTTTTAGGGGTTTTTTACAGCACCACCACACTCCCAAGTTCCAAAATCCATATGAGCTTCCTGGGGCTCCTGTAATGAATTTCCACATATTGGGTGCCTTCAAACAACGGAAGTGTATTCTCTCATATATGTAGAAGCCGGAAGTCTAAGACTGAGATGTTGGCAGTTTGGTTCCCTCTGGAGACTCCAAGGGTGAATCTGATCCCTGCCTCTCCAAACTCACGGCAGTAAGCTGGCTGGGGCTGGCAGTAGTTGACATTTCTTCTCAACTGAATGGTTGGGTTCACGCCAGTCTCTGCATCCATCTTCACATCACCTTCTGCTCTGTGTTGCCTTTTTTCTCTCTTCTACAGTGATACCCATTATTGGATTTGGAGTCCACTCTAATTCAGGATGATCTTGTATTTCCACATAAAGTTGCATCCACAGGTCTCAGGTCTCAGGGGTTAGGACCGCTGTTCAACCCACTGTGGGTGGCTTCGCATAGAAGAGGAACGGTAAGGCATTAGAGTGAATGCGAAGCCTGGATGCGACATGAAGTACCTGGGGGACCTTCTCTCCCCACTGCAGCAGGAGCGTCCCAAGAGCGCTGTTTTCCCTGGCGAGGGCAAGGTCAAGATGAGCGTGGAGGAGCAGATTGACAGAATGCGGAGGCACCAGAGTGGATCCATGAAGGAGAAGCGGAGGAGCCTGCAGCTCCCAGCCAGCCCGGCCCCTGAGCCCAGCGCCCGGCCTGCCTACAAAGTGGTAATGTCCCGCCAGCAGCTCAGGAGTGGGGGCCTGGCCTCTGGCCACACTGCTCACTTTTAGGGCACAGCCAGCCTGTGCCAGGAAGGTTGGGATGAGAGGAGATGGAAAACCCAAGCTGAGCACGTAGGGTGGCTAGGGGAGGCTTCTCCCCATGGGGTAAGTGTTCTTTCAACAAGGATCTGTTCTCTGTGTGTTTTAAAACACACATAAAGACAAATGTGATTATTTTTGCTGAAACGAATTGTACAAAATCCAGTTAATAGAGGACAGTACAAAATCTACCATGCAGAAACAGCATTATAAACATTCTGGAACAATCTATGTGCTGAGCATTGGGCTGGGCTTCCCAGAGACAGCTGTGACAGCTCGCTGTGCAATGTGCTCACACACCCCTTTCATGCTTTGTTTAATCCCTTTCACAGCACTGGGTTAGGAATTGTTATCCCTGCTACATATGTGGGGGAAATAAAGCCAAGAGAAATAGAGGGGTTTCTGGGTCACACAACTATTAAATGCAGAGCCAGGAGTAGACCAAAGTGTCTGCTTAACTTTTCTTTCCACTGCATTTTAGAAATACTGAAAAATTATTCATAAATCCCACCCTCACACAGTTTTCCATTCTAGTTGATGGACTGAGAATTCTATACAATGAACCAATTGGGAATCAAAACAAAACGCTCTGGCTCGAATGCCCAAAATATATGGCACAGAATGTAAATATTGGGCACAGTAGGATGGAGTGACAAATGTTGGTGAGAGAGGTTGATGAGATTTTACCTGTGGGGCCCTGCAGGTGGGCAGATTTGGGAAGCCATAGGGAAGAGGGATGGCCATGCATCGGAGGGCAGCAGGAGCATGGGACATCAAGGACTATGAGGATAACAGGTACGATTAGAGCCACCTGGAGGCTGGGTGGCAGTGGTGTGGTCATGACCATGGTCCCCTAGGTGCGTCGTCATCGCAGCATCCACGAGGTGGACATCTCTAACCTGGAGGCAGCCTTGCGTGCAGAGGAGCCTGGTGGCCAGGCCTACGAGACACCACGGGAGGAAATTGCCCGGCTTCGCAAAATGGAGCTGGAGCCCCAGCACTATGATGTAGACATCAGTAAGGAGGTACTTGGTGTCCAAGAAGGGGTCGCAGGTGGGGAGGCCCTGTGAGGGAAGGTGGCAGTGACGCCAGTCCCTCCACAGCTCTCCACCCCGGACAAAGTGCTCATCCCTGAACGGTACATTGACCTGGAACCAGACACTCCCCTGAGCCCCGAGGAGTTGAAGGAGAAGCAGAAGAAGGTGGAAAGAATCAAGACACTGATTGCCAAGTCCAGGTACTGGTCCTGTACGAACCTCCTCTTCCGCTGCCCTCCCTGGCACCTAGGACTAGATGGGGTGCTCGATTCCGTGGGGGCGCTGGGCCTCCAGGAGATGGCAAACGGAAGCAGTGGCTTGGGGCTCATGCACACAGGGCCACGAAGACAGAGCTGACGGCTGCCTCTGCTGACTCTCCCTTTCAAGGCTGCCCTAGGTGTTCATACGAACCTTTGAATTCACTTGAAAACATTGAGGGTAGGGGTCCCCCTGTTTTACCAGCGTCCCACCCCTCAGGACAGCCTTGCTGGGCGCCAGAGGCTGTGCACTCACAGGCCCCGGCCCTCCCCGCCAGCCTCGGTCTACGGACCACCCCAAGCCAATTGGACCATGCTGTCCCCCTCCATGTCTGTGTGTCTGTGCCTCTTCAGCATGCAGAACGTGGTGCCCATCGGCGAGGGGGACTCTGTGGACGTGCCCCAGGACTCAGAGAGCCAGCTGCAGGAGCAGGAGAAGCGGATTGAAATCTCCTGTGCCCTGGCGACCGAGGCCTCCCGCAGGGGCCGCATGCTGTCTGGTGAGAGGGGCTGGGCCTCACTCTGCCAGGGAGACCAGCTGAGCCGCTGTAGGGGAGGAAGCCAGCACTGCAAGGGGGACAGGGACAGAGAATGCAAGGTCAGGGTGAGCATTTATTGAGCACCAGGTACTGTGCTAGGCTCAGGGGAGAGCAGAGGACCCAGAGCTGCTGACAACCAGGAGATCAGAGCCGTGAGCATCCTCACACAGAATGGTCAGAGGGCAGAGGGAGCACAGTGAACCATCCTGCCTTGGTATCAGGGAGAGTCATAGAGAAAGGTGATAACTGGACTTGATTGGGAGAGATGACCATATTTCCCAGTCCTGGAGAGAGGACCAGGTACTTGGTACCCTTTTGCATCCCATTCTTGCTCCATGAAAGTAGGAAGAAGGAACGGAGAATTGAAGAGAAGGCGGCCAAAGAGCTGAGTCATATAATCACCACTTTGGCTGCTGAGCCAAACTGCTTTCCTGCTGAGCAAAGATGAAAACACGGAAGTGGCTTCACCCGCGTACAAAGGTCCCTGGTAGACATGATGGTTGAAGTCATCAGGACTCGTTTCTGCTGCGTGGTGATAGCGTCATGGTATAGATGGCGACATGACTGGGCTTTGCAGAATGAAGGCCATTTCCTATGAATGGGGGTGAGCAGAGGGGAAACAGTGGTTAAGTCAAGGACCCTGAAGACTGTCCTTATCCAAAGTGAGGACTTTGAAGGCCACAGCTAAGAGAAGTGACCCAGAAGGGAACCTGGATCCAGGGGACTTTGGTAGAGGAGAAGGACTGAGTATGCAGAGCACAGTTACAGCAGCCTGGGAAAAAGGCAGGCAGTGTGCAGTGAGCTCCGAGGCAAGGTGGTCAAAGGCTGGCAGTCCACGCTGATGATTAAGTGAGGTGTAAATCTGCCATGCTGAGGCTCTGTTTCCTCACCTGTAAAATTCACACCAGAATCCTGGCCTCCAGTGTAGGTGGCCTCGAGTCGGAAGCAATGCATACCGAACTCCTAGCACAGTGCCTGGCACTTAGCGCTCAATAAATGCGAACCGAACCAGCAGTAGGCAGTCGTAGCTGTGATCGTGATAGTGGTGTTGGTGATGTTGGTAGAAGTAGTTGAAGTAGCAGTTGAAATGGGAACCACCTGTGATTTTTCTAATTATTTTTGAATATGGAACCAGAGACACAGGCCATAACAAAAGGAACTGAAGTAAAACCTAAGAGAAAATCCATGGGAATAAAGAACTTCAGAAACGGTGGCCAGGGAAGGCACCCTGAGGTCCTTCAGAGACAAGCTGCCCAGTGGGGTTGGAGCTGAGGGACCGGAGAAAGCCTTTCCTGCAGCCAGAAAGTCGCAGAACCAGTTTGGCTGCAAGCAGGGAGGCCTCTGTTGAACCTCCCTGTAGTTTAGCTGCAGAATGAACTCAAACCACCCAAAGATCAAATTCCACCTACTCTGGGCAAAAGGTGACTTCCTGTTTCAAGAATGTAGAGCATACAACACATTTTTAAAACATCCTCACTCTGCCCTGCCCCTGCCCTGGCTCTCTCTTCACAGCTCTCCAGCCCAAGGTCCCATGAAAACAAATCCACCCTGCCTATCAGATGTCCCTCGCTGTGCACAGGGGCTTACATTTTGGGTCTGTGCGCTGCTAGCAAATGGTTGGTCACCTTGCTTGTGCCAAACCCCCAACTATGTAAAAAATGGCTGCGGTAGGGCTGTGGCCCAGACCTCCCAGAACAAGGGCTGGTCTTGGGCATATATGTATGGGCATAGGTCCATGCCCAGGACACTGTGGGAGAGGGGGCAGTGCTTGGCACAGGTCATAAGGACAGTGTACAGCAGGCACAGGAAGTGGAGCTCAGTGCCTGAGTGTAGCCGTGTGGCAAAGACAGCGTAATAAGTGAAGAGAGCTGTGAAGTTTGCTGACTTACCTGGTACGTGCAGACACAAGTGAGAAGATGCAGCATTGCTGGGTTTTGCACGTGGCATCAATGTCACGTGCAGTGTCTAAATCCAGTTATATTTATAGACCTGTGTGTGTTTGCGTGTGTTCACGTGTGCAGCATGCAGGTGGAGGGAATGCATGAGTGCAAATGTAGGGACATGTATGTGTGTGCACACATGCACGCAGTGTCTCTGGGTGTTACATGGAGACCTGTGTATGTGAGTCCAGGTTGTGGCTGGCATGTGATTGGTGTGTGTGGGTGTGCATGTATGTGAGTGTGCAGTACATGGGTGGAAGTAGTGTTTGTGAATGCACATGTTTACGTGTGCTTGGCTTTCTGTGCAGTATAAGCAATGATAAAGCCCTCGCGTGTGTATATATTTTAGTCGTTGCGAACATATGTCTGCATGTGTGTGTGAGAGAGAGGAGCCTCGTGTGTGTGAGTTTGGATGACATGTATGTCAGTACTTATGATCTCACATATAATATCACATATGTCCAACATGTACCTGTTACACATGGATTTTAACTACTTTGGTGAATATATTCCTAATATACATTTAATATTCTTTTAAGGAGGTTATATTCATATAATTAACTTTTCTTCATTTAATAACATTGTAAATATCCTTATTTTTTAAAAACCATTTTATTAGTATGTGTTTGTGATACCTAGTAATGACGCTTATTTTGGGGAATTGTATATATATACATATATATGTATGTATATAAAATCTTGATCATTTTTTATTCCTTTTCTCCCACCCTTCCCTTTCCCTCCTTCCCTACCTTCAGAAAGTCCACCTCCATGAAATACCCTATTTTCCTGACTCCTGTGAAAGGGATGCCCTTAGGGGCTGCCATATGTATAGATCTATTTGTAGCCTTGCTAAATGTTTGTGAGTGTTTACATTTTTAAAGTTCTGCCTACTTTTTATAGAAGTCTTTCTTCAGTTGTACTTCCTGAATATTCTGCGAGTCTTTCATCCCTTCCCCTTAATTCTCCTGTTTCTGATCTCCTGTGGGCCAGATCCCCAGCAGGTCAATGCCTGTTAGGAGACCAGTGGGGCTCCTGGGGTCTCTCCCATGAAGAAGTCATAAGAGCCTTGGCCCGTACACACTGCAACATGTATTCTGGCTTCCTTGGGTATTCTTTGCTTCGCTGTTGGTTTTTGACTGTTTTAGTTGAGATTGCCAGATAACTAACCATTGGGTCAGGGATGTGGATATGCACACAGATGTGTGTCTGGAAGTGTTTATGAGTGTATTTGTACGTGATGTTCCAAGTGTGTTGGGCCACATGGAAGGACACGGGCTTGAGAATGCACGGACACTCATGGTCTCTGAGTTGAATGCAGTGAGTGTTGCCACACCCGAGGACAAGCTGTGTGTTGTGTACAGGCAGACACAACTTCACGTCCATGTGAGAGCTACGTGGGTGTGTGCAGCCACCAAGGCCCTTTCTTTGCCACAGAGGGCAGGGGAGGTGATAAGGCCCAGAGTGGGACTTTGGGGAGCAAAGAACTGAGAAGTTCAGTGTTGCATCCCGCTTGTTGGAAATGCAGTGTGACCCTGGCTGAGGTCTGGTTCCTCTCTGAGCCCACATGCAAAGACATCCTCTCATCCTGTTGTGCCTGCCTCTTGGCCACACAGAGGATGCACCAGGATTTGGTGACCTCAGACCACTTGTCCCCAGTGATTTGACTCCCTTCTCCGTCCTTGCACTTTGCTGTTCTCGACATGGAATAATGATAATAGAGTAAAAGTCTCCCTAATCCAAGTGTCACCCTCTTGGGACCACAGTTGCCTTTAACTGTATTGCTGAAAAGGGGGTCGTGCATGATGGTGGTCCTCACCCGTGTGTGAATCCACAGAATTGACTTTACATTTTTCAGAAAGCTCTGATTCATGAAGTGATTGACTTGGCGGTCATTTCCCTTGTGCCTGCTCACAAGGGGATTGGATTAGTGTGATTTTACTGCATTATTAATCATTATCAGTAGTGACACCATGGTCTGTCAACTGGCGCCCCCTCTTTCAGTCTGCACAGTAACTGAGGGGTACCTGCCTCCCCCATGTGGACGGGAAGGAACCTTTGGCCCAGCGACCGCCCAGCCTCACTCAGAGTCACACTGGTTCTTAGCGGAGCCTGGATTTTGACAGGCCCCTTGATGCCCTGAGATAGACAGCTTTGCCTCCGCTTGAGCCAGCTCTCTGTTCCGCTTGCCTCCCCGCCTTGCTCCCCACCCGCCCATGGAGTGGCCTCACCTGCTCTGTGTGCACAGCCTCCCCCCACCCCGTGCCCCCACCCCTTTTTACCGCCCTGTTCATTTCTGTTCCAGTGCAATGCGCCACCCCAAGCCCTCCCACCTCCCCTGCCTCCCCGACTCCACCAGCCAACCCCCTCTCGTCTGAATGCCCACGAGGTGCCGACAGCAGCCATGCCTTGCGGGTCTGAGCTCAGACGTAAGCACTTTTCTACTGTATTCCATCCACCCCAGGGAATGGGTCCCCCTTCCCTGCCCCCATTGAGCTACCTGTGCCCCCTCATTCTGACATTGCTTCTCTCCACCCCGTGCCCCTAGCGCCGTCCCCTCCATGGTCCGCTTGAGCCAACAGTGTCCTTGTGCAGTACTGGCTGCAGCCGCCTGGCGGTGCTGCTTCTTGGATGTGGCGAGGCCAACAGCCTTTGCTTCTCCAGAAGCAGACAGGAGATGGCGCTGAGCCCTCGCCTGTCCACCCTGTGCTGTCAGCCCACTAGTTTCCATCCGCTGAGACACGCAGTAATCCTGCCACAGACCCCTCAGAAGCCCCTGGAGCAGGGTCTCTGCTCCCCTAGACTACTGGATGATGAGAGACCCCTGGGTCCCATAGCCCAGGGCTCGCTCCTGCCCTGCCCACAGCCCAGAGCCGCCCAGCACCAGGCAGGGGGGAGGACCACTGACCACTGTATCTCTGCGCCCTTTGGGCCAGTTGGCCCCTGACAGCTGTGTAAAGGCTTTTTCTCCCTCAGGAGCCTGGCAGGAGCCCCTGGTCTTCGTGTGTCTCTTCTCACCACACTGCTTTGTTTTCCAGTGCAAGCCCTGGCTGAGGCCAATGCTGCAAAGCTCCACAGAGCCACGTTCTGAAGCGTCCTCTGCCCGACTGAGGTCCTGGCTGCCCACCCTGGCCCCCGTCCCTGCGCCTCCATGGGAGTGCTGCAGGGAGCCAGGCTGAGGGCCAGGGCTGCTGCCACAGGAGTGTGGACGCCAGAAGCCCCGCTGCTCACGTGTGGTCCTAGCGAGAACTGGGATGGTGAGGTGGGGAGGCCGTCCTCTCTGACACTCAAGTCACAGGGACCCCCTGCTTAGCTTTGGCTGGCAAGGTTGGGGTCCCTACGTGAACGTGAACATTCCCTGGTGGAGAATGTGCCCTGGCAGGGAGTGTGCCATTGGCTGCCCTGGTGAAGACTGGAGGTAAAGGAGAGGTGGACCCTCAGTGCCAAGGACAGCACCTGCCATCACCCCCTCCGTCTGCCCCAGCTGTGCCCTAGGATCTGCTGCATCTCTGCTGATAGAGATTCTTGGGGTTCAGTGGAGACCAGCCACCCTGCTTCAGCCAAAGACGAGAGGAGAAGTAGGGGTGGAGTGTGGGAGAGGCTCCTGGGCTCCCGGAGGGGACAGAGCTGGCTGTGGATGGAGAGCAGCAGGTCTGTGCAGTGTCTGAGGTCAGGTCGAGAAGGGGTAGCAGAGAGGAAGGGAGAGGTCCCGGAGAGTGGGGGAGGGGAGGAGGAGGAGTTTGCAAGAAAGAAGGGAGAATGGAAGAGGATAGGATGGGCTTTCCCAGGGCAAAGCCTAAGGTCAGCGCTGAGTGCAAGGCAGAGTCACCTCTGCACCTCCCCCTCATCCCCAGGAGCAGCTGGACCCAGGGGACTTGCCAGCAGGGTGTGCAGTGGCCTCAGCTGAGGTGCTTGGTGTGGGGACTGAGGTGTGGGTGGGGGATGCAGTGTCCATAGTGACAGCCCAGGAGGTGGTCCCTCCTGAGCAGGGCTGGTGTCTGCCTCTCCCTCCCAGGGTCAGGACAGAGGGAAGGACCTTTCTTCTGTAGGATGTGGCTTGCCTTGGGCCGTCCCTAGCCAGTTTCTTGCTCCTTCCCCTCTCAGTGCTGCTGCCCCTGGGAGAGGAAAGGAGGCCTGAGTCGAGGGGACCAGCTTCTAGGCCTGATCCCTCATCCTGGGCATCTAGAAAGGAACGACAAGGCTGGGTTTACCGTCCACTTCCCAGGGAGGCTGCTGGGGGGGGCAGAAGCAGAGTGCGTCCTTACTCTGCCCCACCCACCTTGAGATGAATGTAGCCAGAGAGGACAAAGGAGGGGGAAACCGAGGACACCTGGCCCAGAGGTGGCTGCTGGAGACTTCAGCGTGACCAGCACCAGCACCGAGGACAACTGCTTCCCCTCCCACCAGTTCCTCTCCACTCCTCCATGGCTGGAATGGCTGCTGGCTCTTATGCAAGCAAAGATGACAATTCACTCGACAAACACTGCTCGAGCACCTTTTATGAGCCAGGCACTGTTCTAGGTGCTTTGGATACTCCCATGCTTCTGAGGGACTGAAGACTGGGAGGATTTCACCTATTTTCCCTTCTCGCAGGTTTTTTGGTACATGGAAATGACCCCCGGCTACATCTCCCATCTTCACAGCTCCAGCACCCCAAATCTGTTCTTTCCCTTCTGTACGCTGGCAGGTGGGATTGGCTCCCAGGTCACCCTCTCCCCTCTCCTCCCACAAGAAGCAGATTGTTCAGGGCCTTCCATGCCTTTGCCTTTCTTTAGCTGTCTCTCCTTTTTTTAAAGTGGTATTTTTAGAAATACACATGTAAAACCCTGAGAAATAACTTCAACACGTCTGCCGCCTCTCTCCCCCTGTGTCATAAAGCCAGCTCCTGTGTTGCTTTACATGCCTTAATATATGTTTTATGGAGATGATTCATGTTCCAGATATCCATGTAATATATTTGTTCGTTTGGTATCGGTCCTTTCCTCAGCTCCTGCCTGGGCCCGCTGTCTCCCACACCATTCCTAGCATGTCGAGCCCATACCCCTTGCCTTTTTGATCCAAAGAAGGGGAGAGAGGAAAGACTTATTTTAAGACAGATCTATTTTATGCTTTTGTTTAAAAAGCAAACCTATTTTCAAAATGTGCAATGTCTGACTGGAATGGGCTAGTGATGTGACAAGAAGGGGTGGCAGCTGCTGAGCCCAGTCCCATGCCCATCACTCTTCCTGATGGCTTCCTGCCTTCCCATCCCACAGTCAGTGAAGGGCGGGTCCCCAGGACTCACCCAGGGGGCATCTTGCCAGGGCAGACCTTTCCCTCTGAAGCCTTGCTCCAGGGATTTGATGACACTGTCAGCTCTTGCTGGCACTGTAAGGGTTGTCAGTGTCTGAGTCCTCTCGGAAGAAATGTTTACAGTCGCATGTGCAGAAGGGCACGGGGGCAGGCACACGTGCTCAGGGTTCCTGGCCACCTACCCTTGTGCTGCTGGAGAGGGTGGAATTTCATGGCAGCCCACGCTGCATGGCGCTAGGATGTCCTGCTCCCTGACCTGTGACTTGGTGCACGGCCCAGAGGAAGTGGCTTGGGGTCCTCTGTGCTGTCCCTGCTCTTAACTTGAGTTCTTTGGACTTCTCACACTTGCACTTGGTTCCTTTCTGGTTGGGCTCATACCTACGGCATCTGGCCTCCTTCTGTGACCTTTCTTTCTGGACCTGTTCCTAAGGAGATGGCACTCGATCTGGCATCCAGACTGGGAAGTCACCTTCTTGGTTGGGAAAGGTCCCACTGACAGTGTAACATCTCAGCTTTGCCCAAGAAACGCTGGGAATTCTGCAGGCTGCTTGCTAGGCCACTGAACTATGCCAGCTCAGCCTCTGAAACTGCCTATTGATTGTGAACGTGAGCGAGGAGGCTTGCAAGGATCGGGGGAGGATGGAAGTCTGTCCAGATCTGAAACCAAGAGTTTCGGAATTTTGCACACAGCTCCTGGCCAGCATTCGGAGCCTGCTGGCACTGTGTTCCCAGCCTAGAGCGCCTCGCTCTGAGTGAGTAGGGCCCGGACGGAAGCCCAGAGCTCAGCAGCCCTCCTGGGGAAAGCTTTGGCTACTCACCGGGACTCTTCCCGGTTAGCCCATCACCTCCCTGATCAGAAACCATGAGGCTGCAACTGAACTCTGCTGCTGTCACTTTAGAAACGTTCCCAGGTACCAGCTGGGCCTGTTTGCTCTGCTGCCTGTGCGAGAGGCCTGGTTTTGAGGCAGGGCTGACTGCGCCAAGATGGGCTCACTTTCTTTCCCTCTACCTGGCAGCTCTTAAAACTAAGGGAAAATGTTATACATACATATATATATATATATATATATATATACATATATCTATTTATGCACATATGGGGCCAATTTGATTTACTAGAATTAGACAATAAACCATATGAGGAGCTTTATGATCTCAGTGTCTTTATTTAGAATAAAAGTGACCTTAGGTGAAGAGTTAAGGTTAGAGACACAGAGCACCTCTGTTGGGACCAAACTGCTGTAGCATCATTCCTTAGCAACTGTCTGGCCAACAAACCCCTCCTCAGGGAGGAGGGACATCCTGGCGGAGATAGGCAGCAGTCTTACTCCATCTAGCCACTCCAGAATCCCTGTGAGTTCCGAATTTGTATATTGCAAGTTTGTATAAACCCAATCCTGAAAATAAAATGAATGGTTTGTACACGTGCTGTGTGTCTCCCGCTCTGCATCTGTGTCAGCCTCTGGTCCACGGTCCTCTAGGGGCTTGGCAGGAAAGGGGAGTGAGTCTGCCGCAGTCACCGGTCTCTGACTTCGCTGCACAAGAATTCAAAGCCTCCCCGGAGCTGACGGTTTGCCGCCAACGCCATTGGTGGTGTTTGGGTCATTGTTTCAGTGCAGGTGACCCCGGCTTAGGGGTCATCTTGAGCCCCAGATGATGAAGGTATTGGAGCTTCCGGCTCTGGCAGCTTCCTTGACTTGCTTCTGAGATGGGAGAATGGTGAAGAGAATTCCCAGGCTTTCTCAGTTACAACACAGTGTCCTGCGCTGCTGCCCTGGGGTATGAGAACATGTATGATTTAATATCGGGGAAGTTGCAGAGAGACCATCCCAATTCTCACCCAGTCTTGATCCTTATGATTATTCCCTTTGGCAGGTATTTAGTGGCTATGAGTTATTGGCGCTCAGCCTGAAGGGCTTTACCAGAACTCAGGAAGCCCAGTAACTCTTGTAGAGTGGATCAGGGAGAGAAAAATGAGCCTGAAATAGTGGCTGTCCTCAGCTGGGCTTCTGCGGGCTGGCAAGACAGAAGAATTACCATACCAAGGAGAGGCAGTGAGGCAAGCTTCCTCCAGTTCCTCGTTTCTCAGTGGTGAGTCCTGGACACCTGTTCTCATCTCTGAAGAGCTACTAGAGTGGGTGTTCATTGTTTTAAATGTGGATTTGGGAGTTTATAAGATCATCAGGGGACCTGTAAACCCTGATGTCCTTTGTGAACAGGGCAAGCTGGTTCCAGATTTAGGCTCACACCGACACCTTGAGATTTGTGTTGGAAAACTGTCACTGTGCACCTCTGTCGGGAGCCCTCACCTGGGCCAGAGTCAGCTGCAGGGCCTTATGGAGGTGTGGACTGTGGTATCGCAGAAGGACCTGCCAGCAGGTGCCCACAGGCTCCATCTCCTGGCCCTCACCAACCCTCCCCCCAGGCCAGGCTGTTTGTAAAAGGGATCTGCACTGAGGGGTGCAGGTGAAGCCGCCCCTGGCCTGCCCTTTGAGGAGTGGTGCTAGAGACTGCGGGATCAGGCATGGTGGGCAGCACAGCAGGCATCCAGGCAGGCAGCCAGGGGCCAGTCAGCTCCTGCTGCCACACAGGAGCTCACTGTCCTGCTCACCCTTGCAAGCCACCAGCATGGAGCCAGGGCCACGGTGCTGAGGGGGCAGAGAGAAAGTGACCCTCATGCCCAGTACCTGGTTGCATGAAGACCTGGACAAGTTACTCTGCTTCTTCAGTCTTTGTTTGCTCATCTGAGGATATCATCACCGTCTTAAGAAATTTCAAGAAAGCCAAATGAGAAAATGAATGAAAACCACTTTGAAGACTCACACGCATTTATACTCATGAGGGAGGACGCACATGAAGTTGGGAAGGTCCCTGGCTGCCTTCGAGGAAGGTTGCCCAAGGCCCACTCCGCAGCTAGCTCCATGACCTTCCCTGGAAATCGTCACCTTTTGGCCTGGCCACAAGACTGACCCACTCTTCCTGGGGCCAACTCCGTGAAGGGCCCTCTCCAGGAGGTCCAGCTGTGGATGAATCCCTCTGAGCAGTGCCAGTCCCCAGAGAATCGGGCCTAGGGGATACTGTTTCCGGAGGGTCCAGTTTTCCTGTGCTCAGCGTGGGCTCCATAGCTGGCCATGGGAAGGTGAGGAGGGATTCCTAGCTGCGGCTTTATTTCCCCTGTAGGAGCAGCTTAGAACAGTTGGAGACAAGAGAGCCTTGTGTGTAATATCATATTAACAGCATGCTAATAAGAGCAACACTACTGTAGTAACAACGGCTCTGTAGGTGTTCACCGTATGCCAGCTAACCAGGTCTTACGAGTCCTCAAATTTCTACGTGACACGTACTATTCTCATACAAGAAACTGAGGCATGGAAAGGGTAAATGGAATGGTTCGGGGCTCATGGAGCTAGGGTGAAGCCCAGAGCACTGACACTAGAGCCAAGCTCTCAAGCCATGGGTGGTTTCAGTGGGAGTCACACTGGCCCCAAGGGGGGATTTAGGCAAAGGGGGCAGTGATCTAGATAAGGCAAGCAAAATTCTTTATTGACATTTAGTGACTACTGTGCACATTTGCAAAAACAATTGTTATGTATCCTGTACAAGTTTACAATATATGAACTGGGATAAAACCCACTGCCAGTAGAAGACAGTTATACTTAATACTACTACTAAACAATTCTTTTTGTAAGCTTTTAAGTTGTTTTTAAATGAGTTTCATGAATGACTTGGCAAGTGAGATGCCTACTGTGGAGAAGACCTTTAAAATGCAATGGAGACACTGTCTCAAAATCCTAAATAACATACTCCATGCACTGGCTACACAATGTATTACAACATTTCAACTACTACTTATTAGGTAGAAAATAGTTCCCAGATGCAGTGGGGTGTTCTAAATAAGCAGAGGGGTGGACTAACCACACTGAGCAGGACAGCCAGGAAGCCAAACCTCCTGAAAGCAGAGGTACTTCAAGTCAAGCAAGGGGGTAGGAAGGAAGGAAGGAAGGAAGGAAGGAAGGAAGGAAGGAAGGAAAGAAAGAAAGAAGGAAAGAAAGAAAGAAAGAAAGAAAGAAAGAAGAAAGAAGAAGAAAGAAAGAAAAAGAGAAAGAAAGAAAGAAAGAAAGAAAGAAAGAAAGAAAGAAAAGAAAAGTGAAAAGAAAGGAAGGAAAACCAGGGTGAAGCTTACTGTGAAGAAAAGCTCGGCATGAAGGTCCTGGGTTCAAAACTCAGTACTAGAAAAAAAAGAAACAAAGAGAAGGAAGAAGACAGATCTATGAAATGCAAGAGTGCTCACTGGATCTCCTTAATAACAATTTTCAGAAATTATTTCATATTCTTGCTATCTTCTATATTTTCAAGTTTTTGCAGCCCGATGGTGACCATCTATGTCATAACAATTACATGTAAAGGTGTTTGGGGCTGTCACCTCTTGTGTTTCTGACACTTTCCCATGGGTCCACACGCAGTTGCTGTGAGCTGCCTTTGCACCTCGCTGTCCCGATCCATCCTCTATTCCCCATACATCTTAGGCAACTGAATTTTCCCTCCAGATACGACGGCATTGTATCTGTGTGTCTGAAGTGCTGCACCACAACCCCCACCTGATGTCACAGCATAGTGAAATATTTTGATGATTCCCAAGCGTGTGAGGACCCAGGCCTGCACGCACCTCATTGCCTCCACGCCGTTTGCTGCACACACGTGCCACCCCTATTCCCATTAGGGAGATTTCCCTCTCAAGTGTGAGCACATCCAGCCTCTCATCACGGGCCTAATGTTAGTTTCTTTCCGGTGAACTAGTATTCACTCCCTGTTTTGTTTTCTGATGTGCATGTGGCTTTTGCTTTTGCATGGAATAGCTCTGGTCTTCTACTAAATGCAAGCTCAGTGACGACAGGGAGGGGCCGCCGTCGGCCTGTGTCGTGTACGTCTTCTGGTGAGCCTTCCCTGAGCATCTTGTTTGTGTTGAGAAGCATCATGTTTCCGTGTAAATTATTCTTGCGTTACTCTTCAGTCGAGTTAGCTTTATTTGAGCTTTTGAATGTATGCAGACGGGTCATGTGATCAACCAACCTCATCTCTGAAAAGAGGAAAGGGAAAGAGCAGATTTCTAAGGGGAGGCTGGCTGCGGCAGTGTCTGGGGCTGCCGCCCTGCAGTGGAGGAAAAGGTCCTGAGGAACTGCTTACCCTCCCCTTCCGCAGCTCATGAAGGCGGAAGGGTGCTCCCAGGCCTACACAGCCACTGGGCGGGCTAGAACTTGGCCTCCTGAACTGTTTAGCCCCATCCCTAGCCCACTTGCAAGGTTTCGTCTTCTGTAGCTCAACCTGACTGTTCACAGCGAGGGGAAAGGAGGCTGACTCCTGTGAAGTCCAGGTGGCCTATTTTACCCAAATCTGGCTCTCCCATTAGATCAGTTGCTTGTCGCCCCCTTGCGTCTAGCATGTGGACTGCACAAAGCAAAACGACAAAACTTTCAAGATGAATTTAATACACTTCCAAACAGACCTACGGATTCCAACTCTTCCCACACATCCTTCCAAACCAAGCAAGGAACCCTGGGCACTCCAGAACCTATTTCTTCCGTATACGATCCAGGTTTTGCAAAGCAGACGGGAGCTGTATGAGGAAGGGCCCGTGAAAAGGGTAGGGCAGCAATGGCCTCTTGGGACCAGCAGCTAGGAGCCTGCGGCTTTAAGCAGCCAGCGTGACCATGGGCAGGATGAGGGGTGGGGGTTAATGATTTACCAACGCCTCCCTCCACAGTTACCAAGGGTCAGCTTCATTACCAAGGGTCAGCTTCACGGGAGCATGCCCAGGCTCGGTCCTCTGGGTCCTTGCCTCCAGCCAGCCAACCCAGAAGGCCCCCCAGGCGGCCCGCAGCATGATCTCCATCAGCGAGGGCCAGAGTGAGTGGCATGGCCGCGGCAAGCTCATGGGCTGGAGTGGGGTCCAGGGCAGGGCAGGGCAGGGGCGGTGTGCGCCCCTCCTGGCCTGCATCTTCCGGGGAACCTACAAACTGTGACCTCTGGAGCCACTGAGCGGGACTGCCGTGTTGGCATCTCCAAGACCGCAGGCCCAGGCGGGCATGGCCCTTACCTTGCAGGGGTGGAGGGCTGCGCAGGTGCGAGGGCAGCCCGGGGCCAGGGTCCTCAGGGCCAGATGCAGCCCAGGCCGGCTCAGGCGGCCTCTGCCTATTGCTGTAGCCTTCCCCAATAATCTTTAATCCCAAGGTTTCTTCTCAGCAGAAGGTGAACTCCACTTCCCTGCCCACACCCTGGCACCCTCACCCTGGATCATCCTTCCCTTTGCTTGGGGGCCCACGGGGGCTTACAGACTCCATGCAGAGTGGGACCCAGCTCCGTGGGCTCGGGCGAGTGGGTGGCCAAGGCCCCTGAGCTTCATTTCCTCATCAGCACCCTGAACACAGCTGTCTCTGCCAGGTGCCAAGCACTGTGCTGGGCAGGGAGCAGACAACAGAGAGGCAGGCGCTGACCCAGAGAGGGAGGTGGTGATGAACCGATGAGGAAGCGAATGGTAGCATGTCAGACTGAATCCTCCAGAGGAGAGCAAAACGGGCAAGGAGGCTAGAGAGGGAAGTGGGAGAGGCTGCTGTCTCACAGGAAGTGGCTAGGGGAGGTTTGGCTGAGAAGTGCTCTTGCATATAGTCATTCATAGAAAGTGCAGAGGCAAAAGCCACGCGGTTGTCTGGGGGGAACCTGTTCCAGGAAGAGAAGGCAGCCTGTGCAAAGGCCCTGAGGCATTAGCATATGTGGTATCTGGAGAACAAGGAGGCCCATGTGGATGGAACAACCTTAGTAAAAGGGAGAATTGGGGTCAAGCATGGCACCGAGGGGCCAGACCATGGGCGATGTGAAGGATGCACTATGTGATAGGAAACCACTAGAGGCCTTGGCTGGTGGAGTGATGTGAGCTATACGTAGACACAGGTATGGGTGGAGACCTAGAGAGATTTCGATCACCTGGGTATAGACATGGGTCTCTCTGGACCCCAGGTTGTGTGACCATAGAGGGATAAGGGCAGCAACAGGAAGAGGCTGCTCTACGGAGAAGGCCGGTGGAGGAAGCCAGGTGTCCACGGTGAGGAGTGACTGTCCATGCCTGCTCTGTGGTGAGGCACTTGCTGGTGGACTGGATGCAGAACCTGAGGGAAGGAAGAGTCAGGAATGCCTCCTGGGCTTTTGGCCGGACACTGGCAGGTTGAGACGGGGACGCAAGTGGCGTGGTGGGCACGCTGAGTGTCTGTGCTCCTGGCATCCGGGTGAGATAGTGGTCGGCAGCTGGCATCTGAGCCTGGAGACCCGCAGAGGGCGCTGGCTGCAGGGAGGGAGAGACGGGGAACTGCCAGTGTATCATGGTGCTTAAAGGTCACTAAGGCCACTGCGCAGCGTCTCAGCCTCCCTGCAGGTGCTCCTACATTGCGGGGCCCGTAGGCCACGGTGTGCCGCGTGGGCTCTGATTTACTCCACGCTAGTGGGAAGCCACGCGTGGGATAGTTTTCAAGCTCTCTGGGTGCCGTGTGGAGCAGGACTGGAAGGGTTGCAGGAGATTCGATGCGGCTGCTGCAGGAGTCCAGGAAAGAGACGGAGGTGGCTGGAAGCTAAAGGTGAGAGTGGCAGACCGGGATAGCTTTCAGGGTACACTTTGGAAGAAGCAGCAATAAAGCCTTGCTGTGGAGACAGGTGTGGTGGCACACACCTATGATCCCAGCATTCTAGGAGACTGAGGCAAGAGGCCTGCAAATTTGAGGCCAGCCTTGACAGTTTACTGACTTAGTGAGACCCTGTCTAAAATAAAATGGACGGGGGTGGGGGTGGGGGGCAGGGATGTAGCCCAGTGCGAAAGCCTTGTGATCGATCGTCAGTCCAACAACCAATCAATGAATCGGTCAGCTGCATATTGAACTGGGGGGAGGCTCTCTGCCTCTGCCTCAGCGGCTGGGCGGGCACTGGAGCCCCCTTCACCACTGCGGGAAATAGGGGAATCGGGGTTGGAGCAAGGAACTTAATCCCTTAGTTGGGACCCGAGGGTGCAAGCTACATGAGGACACACTGAGCCAATGTGCAGAGAGCAGCAGGACATGCGTTTGGGGCTCAAGAGAGGTTTAAACTGTAAGGATAAACACAGGTGTTGTCAGCGCACACGTGATCATTAAGGACAGAGGAAACTGGCGAAAACAAATGGGAAGCCAAGGAAGCCGAGCCCTGAGAGGCTCACACCCCAAGAGGAAAGAGAGAAGCAGGAGCTGGCAAAAGTGGCAGGAAGAATGGGCGGATGGCAGGGAGAAAACCCAGAAGGCAAGAGAGGGGACACTTCAGCCATGCAATGGTCACCTGCTGACCACGGGGCTGACGCCTGGGCCTTCAGTTCGGAACATGGGTAGTCAAAGCAAGCGCGCTCCAGCAGAAGTGGATTGGACTGGCTGGCTCTTGCTTCTGCTGGCTGTGTACCCGTGGGCAGGCAGTGTAGCTGCTCAGTGCTTCGGTTTGGTCTGTGAAGTGCTCTGAACAGTAGTCCCTCCCTGCGAGGTTGTAACCGGGCTGGGCCAGGCCGGGCAGTGTGAGCAGCAGCTGCAGCCACTGTTGGTGGTGGCACTTGCTCCTCGTTCTCTCATCCCTCCTCCCGCCTCCAGGACAATTCATCCTGGAAGCCATGATGGGGAACACAAATGGGGCGCCAGAGAGGGGTGCAAGGCCCGGCAGTGAGAACGGTGCTCACGTGGGTGGCCTGTGCAGGGGTCATAGACAAGGCGAGTTGGGGGAAGGAGAGATGCTCCGTGGTGGAGGGGCCCCCAGGCCCGCTCGAGTAGTGTCACATCATGGCAATGAGTCGAGCTGGAATCACACGTCACCTCCCAGGGCACAAAGAGAAGACCCCATCATCTGAGGTGGGTATTTCTGCCTGAAGGGTACAACCAGAACCTAGTCACTGAGAAGCATCAGACAAACCCACAGGGGAGGACGGATGGCTACGAAATAACTGGTCTGAATCTTCCAAAGGGTCAAGATGATGGCAAGAAAAGCAGGAGGAACTGCTCCAGACATGAGACCACAGGAAGGCCTGGGGTGGTGGCCCCCACCCACAACCCCAGCGCTCTGGAAGGCTGAGGCAGAAGAACCACAAGTCTGGGCAACTTAGCCACTTAGTGACCCTCGAGCTCAAAACAAAAATGGGCTGAGGATGGAGCTCGGTGCAAAGGCCCTGGGTTTGATCCCCAGCAATACACACACACGCACTGTAGGAAATGACAGAGCCCCGTGGGCTGACGAAGTACACTTTTTCCTGTTGTTATTACAGGGGTAACCAGGAAGACATGAGTGGAATTGAAGGCTGGAGGATAGGACCGTGTCACATTCTTGACTTTGATAGCTGTAGCTTAGCTGTCTAGGAAAATAAAGGAAAGTCACACTGAGGTATTCAGGAGTGGATGACAGCAAGCCCTCTCCGATGGGTTCTTTGTTCTCAGAAGTGTTCTTTGTTCTGTACTTGCAACTTTTCTGAACATTTGTGATTCTCAGGAAGAGAGAGAGAGAATGTGGGGGATTCCTTGCACCAGCTGTGGCCAGAGAGCCCCGTTCCGGGAGACACTGCTGCTTCCCTTGGGGTACAGCTACTTTCTGGGGCAAGAAAGACATTGGCTGCTGCTAGTGCTGGCTATAAAGTGGGGCACTGGCACCAGGCATGCTGGCCAGGCCTGTAATCCCAGCCACTCTGGGAGGCTGAAACAAGAGGATGGCAAGTTTCAAGTCCAGCCTGCACAACTTAGCTATTGAGGCCCTATCTCAAAAACGAATAAATAACTTAAAAGAGGGCGAGGTGCCAGGGATGTAGCTCAGTGTGAAGGCCATAAGATCAATCCCTGGTTTTGAAAAAAACAGCAAACAAGACTGTGGGCTGTTTTTGACAGCAGCGTGGAGCCCCACGCAGGGCACCAAGTCTGGTCGTTCTGGTCTCCTTCTACTAGGGTTGCCCGGGCTTAGCCTCCCACCGCGGGCTCCGTGACAGCTCTGGACGCGTCCAGCAGGGGGCGCGCTCCCTCGGCTGTGAGGATCAGAGACTGGGGAGCGGCTCCCTGACTGCCCTCTGCGCCCCCTGCACGGGTGCTTCCCTGAGCGCTGCACCCGCCCTGGGTGCTGTCCCAGGAGCGAAACTCAGCGATAACCCGGGTCGCTAAGCCACTCCAGAGGTGGGATTTGGGCTATCTGAAGCTCATGTGTGAGAAATAGTTTGTGGCCCATTTTACTGGGGGTAGGAGGCTATGGTTTTTTGTTTTTTGTTTGTTTTTGTTTTTGTGCTGTTTTCTGTGGGACTGAGGATTATACTCAGGGCCCCACGAATACCCAGCAAGCACTCAGCCATGGAGCTGCACCCCAGCCCCTTCCCTTTCTGTGGGTTTTTGTGCCCCCTGGATGCTGGAGGCAGTAAGTGTGACCCATAAAGAAAGCTGCCCCCGACCCAAGAACGTTCTGGAAGGACACTAGCCCATGAAGACGTGTGTGAAACAAGTCAGAAAAGTGGCAGTACACAAGCCTGCAAAGCATGGTTGCACTGTCATCTGTGGTGACAGTGTGAGTTTTTGAAACGACTGAAACAGTTGGTTAAAATAGTCGACTTGGGCATCTGCACAGGTGACTTTGACCTCACGCCTGGCTTGGTGCTGATGGGAATCAGCTTCAGCATCTCAGACCACAGGACTTAGTGGATTCATTCTAACGAGTGAGAACCTTCTCCACAGGGAGTTTTCCACAGTGATTCTCACAGTCCTGGTGCAGTCCGAACTGGTCTCTTGAGACTTTTCCTCTGTGCCTTGCATCAAAGCAGCGCGTGCCTTTGCCAGGGTCTTCGGCTGTGGCTGGTGAGGCTCATTCCAGCTCTGCGAGTCACTGCCTCTGCTCTCTTCCACTGCTGTCTTCTGTGTCTTCGAGAGCCGTGTCCGCAGCATGGCCTGCCGACCAAATGTTTCTCAGCACTGAGGCAGGAACAGGAGCAGACAGACCCAAGACCCGCAGTGTCTGCTACCAGGACTTCCTCAAAAAGCCGCACAGATTTCGAATTTCTACAAAATGAGTAAGAGACTGTTTTGTAGCATGCACAGGGTGGACATGCAGATATTTTAACAAAACAAAATGCGCTTAATAAAATGTTCCCATCTTGTCCCCACATGAAGACGTCTACGAAGGGAGGCAGAGGGAATGAGTACTGGGATCTTGACAGAAATGTATGTGGCAAGTAGAAGCTGGAAATAGACATCTTTCTACCAATCATCAAAACATAAACAACATTTACCATTCAGAGGAAAGAGGCAGTTACAGCCTTTCCTGCAAGTGTCGTGACAGTTCAAGTGGACGTGCTTCTAGATCTTCAAATCACCGCCGCTGAGGACAGAGATGCCATGCAATATGAAGAGACAGAAGAACACAGCCCGCAATGACCCCCGGGGACTGTGCTCTGCCCAGCCATCCCGAGTGCTGAGAGGTTTATTGCAGGCAGGCATCACCGGGCGGTAGAGACAGGAAACAAACCATACAGGCAGTGAAGGTTTGCCAGGAAAAGGAGGAATCAGCCATTAGTAGAAAACAGATTCTGGGCTGGCTGGTGTCTGTTGACAGAAATGACACTGTGTTGGACCCTGATGGAAGCCAGCTTCTGCCACAAAAGACTGATGATGAATTGAGTGATGTGTCAGCCTGTAATCTGAACAACAGGTCTCAACTCCCTCTCTCTGTATATATATTTTTTATTTTGAAGGTAGTAAAATACAACAGAACAAGACAGAACAAAGCACATCAAGACAGTGCAGTGAATTTGGTACAGAACTTCAGAGCAGGTTACCGGGATAACAGTAATAGGTACCATAGTATATCTTATCTTCACAATAGTTGTCCATTCAATCACGCACAGCAAAATCAAACCAAAAACAGCATTATAAAACCTATCAAAACAGAATACTGAATAGAACAAAACAAATAATCAGAACAAAGCAAAACAGTGAAAACAACATTTGTCTTCAAAGGCAAGATAGAAGGAGATCCCCCATATTTGCTATATTGCATACTATCATCCTCCCAAGAGATGCTCAGACCTCTGGCCACAGTTGCCAACGGGGGGGGGGGAATGGGATGTTTGATTCTCAGCCCACGCGCCGGTAGGCTCATGGGAGACGCTGACTGGTTCTCGCTCATGCCACAGCTGCTTACCAGGAAGGTGGGCATGTTGCTTTCTTGCTCAGCGCTCCAAGTTCCAACATGGCTGGATCTCGGGAGATGCTGTCAGCTCTATTTTAATGATGTTTTTACAGAAGCCCTTTGACTTTCTTTCTTTCTTTCTTTCTTTGGGGATTGTCATCCCCAAATCCTCCACCCAGAGCACAGGACATCTGCATTCAATCGTCTGAATAGTACAAGCATAAATCTTTCTCTTCAGTGACCTCAGAGAAATCAGTTAACTAGCATCTTTAAAAACATGGTAATGATACCAATTTCATAAAAGTTGTAGGGATTAGTCTCAAGATGTTACCTAATCAGTCCAATAATATTTTTGACAAGTGTGTCACAGCCACTTAATAGGGGACAGAATGGTGTATGAAAGATGGCCCCCAACCTGGGTATCCACACATACAAGAGGAAAGTTGGACCATTACCTGAAATCATTTGCAAAAACCACTCAAAATGGATCGAAGACCTAAACATAAGTAAAGCTGTACAATTCTTAAGAGAAAAAAAACATAGGAAAAATCTTCATGACACTGGATTTATAATGATTTCTTGGCTCTGACACCAAAAGCATAGACAACAAAAGGAAAAAGATCAAACTGCACTACATGAAAATTAAAAACTTCTGTGCATCAAAGGATGCCATCAACAGGGTGAAATGCTGATCCGAAGAAGGGGGAGAATATTTGCAGATCATATATCTGATAAGGGGTTAACATCCAGCATGAATAAAGAATTTACATAGCTCAACGACAAAAACAAGAATAACCCAATTAAAAAACAGGCCCAGGACTCGAATAAGCACATCTCTAAAGAAGATATGCAAATGGCCAACAAACACAGGAAGAACTGTTCAGCACCACTGACCACTAGGGAAATGCTCATCGGAACTCTATGAGCGGGCTGGGCATGGTGGTGCACGCCTGTAATCCCAGCACTCGGGAGGCTGAGGCAGGAGGATTGCTGTGAGTCTGAGGCCAGCATGGGCTACATAGTGAGTTTAAGGCGAGCCTGAACTACATAGTGAAACCCTGTCTCAAATAGACAAAAACTGATAAACAAATAAATGGAAATTTTGGCAATGCTACAGTTTAAAGGAATCTGGAGAACATTAACTATAACAATGAAAAAAGCTAGGCTCGAAAGCACTATTGCACAACTCCACTTGTCCATGATTCCTAGATTTGTCAGATCCACAAAGAAGGATGGGGGTGGTAGGAAGCTCAGAGAAAGCACAGCGGGTTACTGAGTTTAGCAAGTACAGAGTTTCAGTTTTAGCAGATGGAAATCCTGCAAGTGGGTGCTGCTGCTCTTCGCCCAGCCATGTAAGCGTACTTAACCCAATGGAATGGTCCCTGTAAGCCTAGGTAAGACGTAAGTTTTAGGTTGTGTGCATTTTCTCGTAATTCAAGATTTAACTTTTAAAATGAGCTATCCTTGATTGACTGCCATCGTAACAAAGATGAGTAAAACACACAATTCTACCTGATGGAGACGGAAGGACCCTCAGACCCTGGCACTGTCTGAAATATCCACGGGGCAGCCCGTGGCTGATGGCCTTAATGGCCTGCATTCCTGTGCCTGCTCGCTGGCTCTAGCAAACTTCTGCAGCTTCTGAGGATGCCCTGGGGCAGCCAGCTGGGGAGGGCACTGTTAGTGGCACCTGCTCCCCTTTGGGCTGAAAAGTGGCTGAGGGGCAAGTGGGCAGCTGCAGGACAAGGCATTGAGGGGTGCAGGGCTGGGATTGCAGTGTGCAGGTGGCACGTTCCTGACTCGTGACTTTGTTCTCCCAGGCACTGGGAGAGGCCGGCACCTGAGAGGGGCGCGGGAGCGTGGTTCAGAAGGGCCAGGTTCTTGAGCATCCGAGCAGCCAGCAGGGGGCTTCTGCGGCTCTCTGGGCTGGGGGCAGCGTGGTGGCACACTTCTGCTCCATTTGGACGTCCTCAGGGGTCTCAGGTGCAGGCTCAGGGACAGAGGAGGTAGATGGTTATGTTCCGCCAGGGACCCAGCCCTGACAGTGATTTAGGCAATGCAGCGTCTGAAGACAACAGGAAGCCAAAAGAACAAGCGTCAAGGCGGGCACTGGCCTCCCCAGGGGCTGCAGAGAGGACAGAGGCCATAGCATGTGGCAAGCCGGACCCTGTCCCCACCCCTGGCCCCTACGAGCACAGAGGCTGAGAGTCCCTCCTCGGGAGGGCACCTGCCCATGGCAGTGGGAAGCCTCGAGCCAGCCTTGTCCAGCCCGTCCCGCCACAACTGCCTTGTCCCTTGCAGAGATTGGCGTCGGCATCACCGGCTTTGGCGTCTTCTTCATCCTCTTTGGGATACTCCTGTACTTTGATTCTGTGCTCCTGGCTTTTGGAAACGTGAGTCCCAGGTCCTATGCGCCTCCTCTGTCCCAAATTCCCAAGGTCTGTACCACCGGGTGGGTTAGCCCCAAGTTCACCGTGTCCTGTCCTTCCAGGGGTCAGATATCGCTGGGCCTGGGTAGAGGCGGACGCCAGGCTCAGAGACCTGAGGACCTGCACCCTCAGGCCCAGCTCTGGGTAGGGTCCCGAGAGTCCCATGATGGATGAGACCCTGTTCCTGCCATTGGAAATCCAGTGTCCAGGGACAAGGAATGACAGGTGTCTGCATGGCTGGGGAGGCTGGTGGGGGGAAGGGCACAGTCCCAACAAGATAAACACAGTGACTGGGGAGCCAGAGGCTTATGGCAAGAGGAGGATGAGGGAGGGAAGATGGGCACACAGGCGGATGGAGCGTGTGCAGGTGGCTGGAACAGCAAGAGGAAAGATGTGGAGTGAGGGTGGAGAGCATGGATCATACTGGGGGACAGCTGGGGAGGGAAAGTGAATGGATGGGACCACGAAGGCTCCTAGAGGTCCCCCAGGAGCCTTCCAGGGCCATAGACTGGAGGGCCTGGCATGTAATTCTGCAGGCTGTGGAGCCCCTGGAGTTTCCAGGTGACTTTGGTTATGGCTCCCGAACCTCAGCCTTCATCTTTGCAAACAGGGAGGCTCTCAGTGTCCTTCTGAGCCCCTGGAGCCACGGTGAGAAAGGGAGCGGTGGCTGCAGGAGGGTTAGACTCTAGGGAAGTGCTAAGCCCTCCCTGTCCCGCCCCTGCCACCGGGCAGCTCTGACCCTGGCCAGCTGGAGAGACTCACGGCTCTGGGGTCCCACTTCTGCTCCTCCTGTGTGGCCCCGGAGTCATCGGGCCCTGCCCGACCCAGGCTCCAGCCTGAGCCCCTGTTCCGTGGGCCCCGTGTTCACCCTCACGCTCCTCCTGCCCCTCCTGCTCCTTCCACGCAGCTGCTGCTCCTGACCGGCCTCTCCGTCATCATCGGCCTGAGGCGGACATTCTCCTTCTTCTTCCAGCGGCACAAGCTCAAGGGCACCAGCTTCTTCCTGGGTGGCGTGGCCATCGTGCTCCTGCGCTGGCCGCTCCTGGGCATGGTCCTGGAAGCCTACGGATTCTTCAGTCTCTTCAAGTGAGCGGGGAGCCTCGGGACCTTCTAGGACAGAGGCCCAGGGACAGAGGGCTCCACGAGAACTCAGTTTTCTGTGGGAGTGGGGGTGCAGGAGATGGATCGTGTGGCCTAACTTGTGCTAGGCAATCGCTGTGCCACTAAGCCACACCCCAGCCCTTCTCTCCCTCTCTGTCTCTCTCTCTCTCTCTGCTTTCTCTGAGGCAGGTTCTCACAAAGTCACTAAGTTACCCAGGTTGGCTTTGAACTTGCAGTCTTCCTGCCTCAGCCTCCCAAGTAGCTGGGATTACCAGGTGTCAGCCATAGACCTGGCTCAAAATTTAAACTTCTAATTTCCTCACCTGGCCAGGACAGTCAGGGCTTCTTCCCACTCCAGCCATGTCACACAGATGTCCCCCATCAGGCCTCTCCTGAGTGTTAGGTAACAAGGCACTACAGACAGACAGAGGTGGCTCCCTGCAGGGGGGATGCCAGGGCATGAGGCAGCACCAGTGTGGGCGTCGCCTCCAGCACTCCCCTTGCCCAGAACCCAGCAAATCTAGAGCAGTCAGTCTAAGGAGGGAAGAAGAAAAAAGAATCACAGGGACTTGCAGGCTGCTGGGACTATGATAGTTATCGTTATTTACCCCATTTTGTAGCTAGAAGTGGAGAGTCAGAGAAGTGATGGAATTTGCCAGTATGTAGGGGCTGAACCTTGTGCACAGGGAGTGTAGCTACAGGGACTTCCTTCTTAACCACTGCCCTCCGTGGCCTCTCTGCATAGGGGTGCAGCACCAAGCCTGCCCCAGACCCTGCTCACCTGCAGCCTGATTCGAAGCCTGCTGCTGGACGGCCCTCAGCCTCCACACCTTCCCTCCTCCTCAGCTGGCACTCAGCCCTCTCTCTTCCCTTCTGCTCTAGGGGCTTTTTCCCTGTGGCCTTTGGCTTCCTGAGCAACGTGTCTAGCATCCCCTTCCTGAGTGCGGTGAGTAGCACCTGGGGGTGGAGGTGCCTCAGGTGCAACAGCCCCTCCGTCTCCCCTCACCCCCCACCCCACACCTCGTTTCTCTTCCTCTCCCTGCTCCTTCCCCTGTGATGAGAGTGGAGAGGAGGGGACCACAGGCAGGTGTGTCTCAGGTGAGCATGCAGAGGCGGGCAGCCAGAGAGGTGGAGGCTTGGAGACTGCAGATGACCACCCAGAAAGTGCCTGCGGTTTCTGGGGAGCTGGCTAAATCCGGGCCCCAGGCACAGAGATGGTGGCAGCAGCAAAAGCAGGCGGTGCCTTCCAGCCTCCTGGGCACCCCCACCTTATCTCTCAAGCAACTCACAGACGGAGCTTGCCAAGACATCCAGGGGGGCCCCCACAGCAGCATCTGATGCACCTGCCAGCTGGGCCCACCCCACAGCTCCCCCCCCCACATCTGCGCACCGCACCACTGTGGCTCTCAAGGCCAGCCCTGCCTAGGCCCTCAGATTGAGTCTGCTCCCCACCCTTTGTCTGCAGTAATGATTCTTGGCTTCCACAGCTGTTCCGGAGGCTTCAAAGCACCAGCTCAATGGTCTGAACCTCAGAGATGAGCCCCTTGAACTTGGATCATTGATTAAGTGGGCTAGAAGGGAACCGGAGGCCACCCCCGCAGTCTCCCACCCAGCACTGACTCACTCCCCATCAGAGCCAGGCCTCCCCAAGTCCCAAAGCAAGAATGGTGCTGTGACTTCAAACCTCCGAGTCAACTCAAGAAGCCCCCAGGAGAGGTGGGAGCAGAGATCACAGCTCATGCAGAGCTGGCTGGGCAGGCAGCACAGCCCACCCTGTATGTACGGGGTGGGGGGTGGGGGTGAAGATTAAATCCACAAGCTGTGAGAGTGTCTCAGCCTCAAAGTTAGTGCCCCCCACCCAGAAAGTCCACTCCGGGATTCTAGGGGTAGCCCAAGGCCACATACCCCAAATCCACACAGCAGATGACGCATCAAGATCTGCAAAGCTCCTCTCTGCAAGTTTCTCCTGGTGTTTAACGATCCCAGCGAGTGCTGTGGCATGTTGATGAGCCCCCGGCAACAGGAAACATTCAGCAGGTGATGGCACCAATCCACGAACTGTCGGGAGGTGCAGCTCAGTCAGGAGGGGTTGCTCTGCACACGTCTGTACCCTCGTGGGGTACGGAGACCAGCCCCGCCTTCAAGCAGCCCAGTCTGATGGAGGGCAGAGTCTCTTGTAAAGCAGCACTTAGTGAGCATGTGCCGTGTGTACCTGGTATGGGAGCAAGTGTCCGGGGCAAAAGGGGCGGGCCTCGCCCTACCAGCACAGACAATTACAACATGGGGTGAGGAGGGGCTGGACGGGGGATTCCTTTAGAAGTGATTCCACCTGGAAGTCACTTGCCTGCATTCCCAAGCACTCCAGTACGTCCACTTTTCAGAACCACCATTTATTCTCTTCCTCCCCCCCTCCTTCTCTCTCTGTCTCTGTCTCTGTCTGTCTCTGTCTCTGTCTCTCCCTCTCTTAGTACTGGAGATTAAACTCAGGGACACTGTAACACTGAGCTACATTCAATGCTTTTTATTTATTTACATTTTGGGATAGGTCTCTTGCTAAGTTCCCAAATTGGCCTTGAACTTGTAATCTCCCTGCCTCAGCTTCTGAGTAGCTGGGATTACAGGTGTGTGCCACTGTGCCCAGCTATTCTCCTTCCTCAGAGCCAGCTGCTGGCTTAGCTAGCTTGCCATCTGACTGTGTCATGTCACATGCATCTCAAATCCCTGTGCAGAACAGGTGCTCAGAAATTGAGGAGAAGGAAGGCAGAGAGCAAGGAGAGAGCCCCTCTCCCACCCTCCCACTCCTCACAGCGCAGGAGATGCCCTGGGGTCAGGGCCAAGCTGACCTGGCTCTCTCGGGGCTGGCAGTGTGTGGGCAGGGAGGAGCCCCAGGTCAGACTGTGCCCTCCCTCTCCTCCTGTGCCGCCTTCACTTCAGTCAGGGTGTGGCTGCAGCTCTTCTGCAAAGGGAAAGGGACACTTCACGTGGGCTTGGGCCCTCAGATGGCTCCTTACTGTTGGGACAGAATGGTCCTCCCCATTCCAGGTGGGGCGGAGTGGGAGAGGGTGCGGGGCGAGTGAACCAGCGAGGATGCAAGGCCCGCCTGGGAGGCCCCCTAGAGGAGGAGGAAGAGAGCAGAGACCGCAGGCAGGGTGTGGAGCCCTCTGAAGAGGGTCTGGGAGAAGGGAGAGGGACGCAGAGGGGGGCTTGTGCCTGGAGACGTCACCCAGGCGGGCTTGATAAAGGGGATGCGCAGAGTGAGCCCAGGAGCCCAGCTCTCTCCCTGCCGGTGCTCACCGCTCCTGGTGTCTTCTGCCCTTCTCCAGGACCCCGAAGAGCTGCTCTGCCAAAGTAGGTGCACAGCACATCCCCGACCTGACCCAGTGGGGCACTGAGGGGAGAGGGATGCATTCAGGCAGGCAAAAGGGCAGGGGCGCCCATCTCCCAGGGGCCGGCGTGGCCCACTGTCCTAGGATGGCTGGGTGAATACACTGCCTTGCATTGTGTTGGTGAAGCCAGGACCCTGGGGTCCCAAAGGCTTTGTCCTTGCTGTAGGTGGGCCTGGGTGTTAAATACAGTGACCAACACCCTGCAGCTGAATTTAAGGCCACAGAAGCTTTGGGGGAGGTAGGGAACCCTTCGGGGTTCATGGGTTCAGTGGGACTCCTTTGTGTAGATCTCCAAATATAAACCCAACTGCCTACCTGTTCCGCTAGCCCCTTGCTAAGAACTGGGCCACCCACAGGAAGGAAGCCACCCCATTTCAAAAACTTTCTGACCACGCCTGGAATTTCTCTGTTAACACTGAACACCAGACGCTCTGTGGTGGGGGAACCGCTCATGGCCCCAGAGCAGCTGAAGGTTCTCCCCCAAACCACTGGGCTCACCCACACGTATTCCGTGCCCTGAGGATAAGACAGTCAGCAGAGAGTTGGGGAACTGCGTGTGGTGTCGTGTTTGTGTGTGTGGTATGAGAATCATGGGTAAGTATGCGGTATCATGTGCGTGTGGAGGAGGGCGTGTGGTATATGTGTGTACCCACATGTATGTGTAATGTGTGAATGTAGTGTGTAGTGTGTGGTAGGTATGTGTGCGTATGCTGCGTGCAGTGCGTGTGGTATGCACATGCATGTGTATATCTGTGGGGTTTTGCTGCGTGTGTGTAGTGTGATATGTGTGTGGCATGTGCAGCATGACCGGCATCTGGTGTAATGTGTGCATGTGGAGAGCATGTGGGACATACATATATGTATATGTCATGGCTGGAGTGTATGTGGTGTGTGGCACACGTGTGTGTGTGTGTGTGTGTGTGGTACGTGGCTGCTGTATGTGTAGTGTGTATGTTGGGGGCAGGCAGCCCCCCCACGTATGCATGTAGGGAAGTCGCTGCATAGGGCTGAAATGGGGCCCAGATGCCCACGCCCCGTGTTGCCTCTGCACGCAGCACCGGAGCCCAGAACGCAGCCGCACCTGAGCACTTCCCTGAGCGCCTCTGACCCTTTGGAGGCAGCGCCGTGTAGCTCTTCCTCCAACAGAGCTCTGCCCTCTGGTCCTGCCCTCTGGTCCTGCACTGCAGCCCCTGCCTGCTGCTGGGGCCAGACAGTGGCCCTGCTGGGACCTTCTGCACAACGTCTCCCTCCAACTGGGGCTCAGGAGCCACCTCCGCCACCCCCGGGTTAGAGCTCCTCCGGCTCCCGTAGCATCTGCGTGCTCACGTGTGTGTAGCATGTTATTTTCGGCTGTATTTTGCAAGCATCTGCTTGAGAGTTGATTTCTCACACTAGAGTTGAGATCTAAGGAGGGTGAAGAGCCCTGTGGAGTGCACCTGGTGCCCCCACACCTGGCACCACACCAGCCCCTGGTGCCGCTTAACTCCCAAACCAGGCTGTACCCGAGCTTTGCAATGCGTTCCTTCGTTCTCCTTGGAGATTAATCCTGCCTCTGCCCCAGGCACATGGCAGGCACAGAGGGCCATGGTTCTAAGGCGTCACAGAGTCAAAGTCTGTGAGCATGAGTGAGTGGGCAGCCGGTGGCCAGTCCGATCAGTTTCCTTATTTTGCAGATGAACAGCTGGGGCCAGGAGATGGGGGTGACTTACTCATGGCTCATGAGAATGAGGGCAGGGCAAAGGCCAGATCTGAGTTCTGATCCCCTATCAGGGTTTGTACGCTGTGCACCATGCCAGGGCCCCACAGGGAGGCTGGACTGGGGCGGGGGCTGCAAAGCAGAGTGAGGTGAGGCCTCAGGAGCTCCAGCCTTAATCCAGCCAGGACAAAAGCACTTCGTCTTTTCTCATATTTTCTGGGCAATCCGAAGTGCCTAATGATTGTTTCCAAGGGAAATTGAACGTGGGAGCTGGCAAAGTGGGGCAGGGGAGGCGCAAACACAGGAGGGGAGCAGGAACGGGGGTAGATGAGGATCAGGACACACAACTCCCTTCTCAGCAGTCAGAACGATGGGGCTGATTCAGTCCCTACCTCTGAGCTCACAGAGAGCAGAGCAGAGACAACTGACCTGATAAATCAGAGAAAGATTTTTCTCCTTCCTGAATTATAGGCAATAAGGTGATTTAATGAGAGTCTTTGAGGTTGTGAAGGGCTCAGAGAGAAAGCGAGAGGATGCCTCTTTCTTCCCTTTTCTAGAAAAGATAAAGAATTGGGTTTCTATTACAGCAGGAGGGAGCAGGGCCAGGCTTGGGAAGGAACGTTCTAATGGGGGCCACACAAGCCAGCAGTCATGATCTGTGCAGACCCAGCAGCAGAGAAGTGCATGGTCCAGGCCCAGAGAGAAGGCCTGACTCTGAGTCTCAGCAACCTGAAATCCTGACCCTGTGGGCCCTCAGTCCACATTACAGACTGCATCTCACCCCTGTTACCGCCAGACGTCGCTCAAGCAAACCTGAGATTCCGAATCCTGACACTTCCAACCCCTAGCAGTCTTGTTTCTTCTACCAAAAGGTATCTTCTCTTCCTTCCTGACCTTACTAGTCCTGCCTCCTCCAAGAAGCCCTCCTGAGGATGCCCACCTCGCATGAATTCAGAGCTGAGGGCCCTGCACAAGTTGTGTCAGTCATACCCCTCAGTTCTATCCCTCCACTGGGAGCCTCCAGAGACAGGGGCCTTCTCTCTTCTGGGGCTCAGCCCCTAGCACCTGGCCCTAATGCTATGCCTGACCGCATCCCTGTTCTCTCTTTCTGCCTTGGTCTTGGGCATTCCTAGAACCTGCCTGTTTCCAGGATGAACTCACTGGCTTCCTGGCAGCTACTGCTCTTCCTCTGTGTCACCTCCTTGGGAGAACCCCTGGCAAAGGTGGGAAGTGTGGAGAATCCTAGACCCACAGGTATGCATTGTCAGGGAGCAGGGTACAGGAACAGGTGGGTTGTTGCAAAATTGCCCCTAGCCCATTAGTGGGAGCTGACGCAAGGGCATCTCTCATGAGTTCTGCTAGTTAGGGACCACTTACCACAGTCTTGGGCACCAGGGGGCTCACCTAGCTCAGGTGCCTGTCATCCACCAAGCTTTTCATGGTGCGCTCACACTGTTCTGTGCCCTACACCAACCACATCACTGTGTGGATGTTGGGAGGAAACTGATATGCGAGTTTCTTTCATCAGTGACTCAGATCCTTTATAAGGGACTTGAATAAAGAACCTAAACACACGACAGATTCTTAATATCAGCCAACCTCACGAGTTCACTGGAGAAACTGAGACCCAAAGAGCTAGAGAGGCTTCCCAAAGTCATGTAAATACTGCAGAAGCCCAGCAGGTGCCAGCACACAAGTGTGCTTGCTGCACGCCATGAGCTGCAGCAGTGCTGGCCCCCAAGTCACCAGTGTGGACTAAACGCTTCCTGGTGGTCAGCTCTCTGAGGAAACTAGAACCTGTCCCTTAGCCTTCCTGGATCTCAGCTCCTACTACGGAACTTGGGGCATGCACCACACATGTGATCCCACTGTCCATGGCCACAGAATATCTCAAAACAAAGCCGCATGTCTCCTGCCAGAAGTGTCATCTTACTGGGACAACACTCCGCAGGTGAAAGGCTTTAGGCAGGGTGCACACAGGAGCCTGAGCACCGCTGGTTTGGTGTGTAACTGGGATTCTCCTGCCTGTCTCAGCAGGGCCCTGGGTGACGAGGGAGGGGCCTGAGGCAGACTGTTATTAACTCTGGACACTAAAACCTCCAACATGCACATTAACTCAGCACACGCCCACTCTGTCCACTAATCTCTTGCCACAATTGGCAATATTCACTCTCTGAGTTAGTTGCCCTATTTTACTGCCAACAAGTAGAGTGAATTTAATGAGCCTGCGTGGGAAGTGCCCTCCAAATTAGCCCCATTAACCCTCAGTATGAAGGGGACACATTACACCCCAAGCTGGGGAGGTGAGCCAGTTAAGGTGACCTAGATAATTTCTGGTCTTCACTGAATCCTGATATAGCTCGTTAGCGGGTTACAGTTACTGCTATCAGGCAGCCAGATTGGATCACAGGTGTGTGGGGACCCAATGGCTTTGGCTCCACTTTCTTGATTTCTGTCACTACAACCTTGTCATTAGCTTTTATATATCTAATATGCATTTACTGAGGCCCTACTGTGTGCAAGGCACTATTTCAAGCATTCTGGGAGATAGAGGAAGGAATAAGGCCTCCAGGAACTCTCGGTCCAATAGGGAGCCGGGGGCAGAAACTCAACAGGCCACCCAGGGAGGGAATCCAGAAGACAGACAGGGACGAATGTCCCCCAAATACTTTGGTCTTCTTGATTTCCAAAGTGTTTACTCTTTGCTTCTAAAGCAATTTAATATAAAAGCTATTTAGGATACGTCCAGCAAACTCATGGAATCAAACTCGGGGTGCAGGCGGGAGGAGCCGATGACCTGCGACGGCCCAAGCTAGAACTGTGGGGTTGCACCAACCTCGCTTCGAGCCGAGCCTTCTAGAGGTCCAGGGCCCCAGCGAAGGGTGGAAGTTTCAGCGGGTGCCCCAAAGCCTGCTTCCTGGCCCTGTAGGCTCACCTCCCTGTGCTCTCTGTCCTAGGCCAGCGGCTGGGACCCCTGGCTCTCCTGGCCCCCTGGGCTCAGGGCCTGCAGTGTGCAGACAGGAAGCCCGCACTGGCCGGGCCACGCCCTCGGGGGGCCTCGCTGTGCCCACCCGGAGAGAGCTCGGCGCGGCCTGGCCTGTGCGTCCAACACAGCCGCTTGATCCCCGCACCCCGGGGCGCGATGCTGGTGCAGCAGCGGAAGAAGGACCTGTCCGCCTACAATTGGAACTCGTTCGGCCTGCGCTACGGCAAGCGGCAGGCGGCGGGGAGCTGAGCAAGTGCAGGTGCGCCCTGAACTTCAGACCTCGGCCGGCGGGCGGCGCCTGTGCGGGGGGGGGGGGGGGGGGGGGGGGGGGGGGGGGGGGGGGGGGGGGCCGGGGGCGGGCCTGGAGCCTGTGCTCGAGGCAATAAAAGGAAAGCTGCCGACCCAGCAAGTGCGGTGGGGTTGCTCTTTCTCTCTTCCATTAATTAGATCTTTCGCTGGTGTTAAGATGTCCGTGGGGCCGTCAAGGTCAGGACTTCTCAAACTACAAGTGGAGAACCAGATTGATTGTTGTACAACAAACCCAGTTTGTTGTAGCTCAGAATATTTTTTTTTAAATATTGGGTTTTTTTCTACTCTATGGGAGTCATCTTGGGTGTAGTTGAAGAAAGCCGGAGGTGGTGGTACATGGGCATCTGTGATCCCAGCACTCTGGGGGGCTGAGGCAAGAGGATCACAGTTCAAGCCCAGCCTGTCTCAAAAGAAGAAAAGAAAAATAATCGGATGTAACTCAGTGTGAAGCCTCTTGCTTCATTCCCAAGAAAGAAAGTACAGTCAGTCAGAAGGGGACATTCTTGGGGGCCCTATGGCTGGGGAAAATTTTCAGTAGGAAAGAGGAGGGTTTCTCATTGGGAAAACTCCGGGAAATCCAACCTCCCACCCACCCACAAGACAACTCAGCCCTATTTGACCTTGGGCTTCTCCTATGCCTCTTGGTCTGGGAGGGAAATGTTCTTTCTCAGAGGCATAGTGGGGCCCACCGACATGCTGGGAAACACCACAGTCCTCTACCCATCACACAAACCAGGACCCAGCAGGATGCTGGCAGAGCTGGGTTGCTATGGTAACGAGATGTGCTGCCATGGGAGCTACAACCTGCCCCCACCCCTATCTTTACCCTTGAAATCATACTCCAGGATCTCTCAAATTTCCCGTACTGCTGTGAGCTCATGTCATAGCAAGTCGTGACAGCATGATGCTATCGATGTTCAGAAAGGTGTTTCAGCCCTGAGCAGCCCCAGGGCGTGTGTTTGTACCTCTCAGAGAGGAGTCCTAGACTCAATCCGTCTCCTGCTAAGCGAGTTATTCCCCTCGCTGCTTGAACCAAGCCTTTCTCTGGTGAAGCCTGTGGATAGGAAGAGGGTGATAAGTTTCTGAAATCTGCTCTTAACCAGCTTGAGTTTTACCAAACTCAACCTCCTGGGGACCCCCTCTGCCTCTCCTTAAATCTAGGCAGATTACAAGGGGGCTGCTTTGGGAGCTGAACAAGAAACCATGTTCTCCAGCTGTCTGTGAGGGTACGTGAGAGAAGAACATAGGAGGCTGCGTGCAAGTTCACGGCCTGTGCCTATGGGACCTTGCGTATGGCACGGACGCCTCCAAGCACATTTCAGGCCTTAGCAGGTGTCACTACACCTGAGTGCCCCCCCCCCAGCTATCTGTTCTAGCTCATCCAGAGCCCTGTTTCTGCAGGCAGCGGGAAGGGAGCTGGTTGCCGCTTGTCTCAGAACTGCTGTCTGCAGACTCTGGGCTTCCCAGTTCTGGGACTTTCTGTGGAACAAAGCGATCTTTGGCTTCTAGAGGCTCCAAGCTAACTCTGAACCGGTCCTCCCGATTGGAGTGAAGAGGAGGGGAAGACAAGCGGGGAAGAGTCACAGTGTTACTTGCCCCAGGGGTTCTTGGATCCCTCTCCTCTGGGTGACTCAGGAAGCTGCGGCACCAAAGCCAAAGAGTTGGAAGCAGAGCTCTCAGGGACCCTCCGATCTACTGCTTCCCGAGGTCTGCGCGGTGCCCATGGGTATGTTTGTTAGGGGAGGTGACAGCATTTCTTCCCCAGCCTCCTTCTTTAGTAAATAATAGCAGGAAAGAAACATGGGGTCAGGGCTGAGGGCACAGGCAGATGTCTGCCCCTAGTGTCACTCTGAACATACTCATGAGCAATGTGTGATACCTGCAATGTGCCAAGCTCAGGGCTACCTCATTTCATCCTCTGAACCACTGCCTGAGATGGGCAGTGTACTCCCCAACGTGTGGAAGAGAAAACCGGCTTGGGGAGGTTGGGTGGTGCGTCCCCAATCAGTTGCTGCAAAGTTATAGAACCAAGAGTCAGACACTTTCCTACTCTCTAACCACAAACACCGAGATCTTCCAACAAGCCGCTCCTTCTCTGAACCCAACCCTTTCAAGCATGACTGGGTGGCAGACCCAACCCTCGCCCCACCAAGAACTTGTCTTGCAAAGCAACTGTGGCAGTCAGTGTCACCCTACCCAGTTCCTTGCTTTTGTGACAGCACAAAGTCACCAGTCCCAAGAGCGAGCCTCCTCCATTTTGGCCTCAACCCAGGGCTACCATCTTGCTTGCCTTCCCTCCCTGTCACAACTTCCCTGGGCCCAGAGTTGGTCACAGGGAGATGAAGGACATAAAGTCTGAGAGCCCAGATCACCTGCCCTGCTTTTCCCACCTATCATCTTCCATTTTCAGAGACACCAGAGCCAACGTGGCTCTTTGCTTGGCTTTGCATGCGGAGCCTGGGGAGGGGCTTACTTTGGGTTATTAGGGGTCCCAGGACTTGACAAACAGCCCCCACCATCATTACCCTGGGTTTGCTTTCCTGTTTGCTCTCTACCATTTGTTCGACAGTCTTCACAACTGTCCCTTCAACAAATTACAGCAAAGCCAGGCCTGGTGACACACACCTGCCATCCCAGCACTAGGAAGGCTGAGGCAGGAGGATCATTAAAAGCTTGAGACCAGCCTGGCTGGCAAAGTGAGCTCAAGTCCAGCTTCAACTACAGAGTGAGATCCTGTCTAAAAAAACAAACAACGAGGGCTAGGGATTTAGCTCAGTGGCACAAGTGCCTGCCTGGCAAGTGCGAGGTTGTGAGTTCAATCCCCAGTACCAAAGAAAAACCCAAACAAACAAACAAAAAAACAAAAACAACAACAAAACGAGTTACAGCAGAAAAGGGTGAAAAGTCCCACTTCTGTCTGACACATCTGTGCCTCCTCATTCTCTAAAGCCCCTTATTAAGAGGCACAAAAGGAACAAGAATGGTACAACCTCAAGGACACAGAGGAGGGAGTGGAAACACAGCAGCTGGAAATCATGGCAAGATTTCTGAGATGGAAATTACCTGGAGGGTTTTGCAGAACAAAGGAAACTGCACCTGTGGTTATGCCACAGGACACAAGGTGTCTGATGGAACCCACACAGAATGGGGCACTGGCTGAAAACCATTCCATTCGCAGGGATTAGATTTCCCGAGGCCAACACAGCATGGCTTTCCCACTAGCCCCAGGGAGGAGGGCAGTGGCTTCCTGTCTGGGGGTCAGCAGTGGCTTCCTGTCTGGGGGTCAGCAGTGGCTTCCTGTCTGGGGGTCAGCAGTGGGGAGCTTCCACTCCACACCCCCCCCCCAGCAAGCACAGTAAGGATGTGGACAAAAAGGGCAGCTGTAAAAAAAGGGACAATGAACATCTGCATGGGTGACCATCCGGGCTGCTCTCTCTGCCCCAGGAGGGCAGACTCAAGGTAGGAGGTGACAGGTCCCAGAACAAAGCTCCTCAGACACTGGAGTGTGCCCCAGGGAGAAGCCAGCTCAGACCCCGCCCCCTCTGGCCAAGGGCTCTGCCTGCGAGCCCCACCTGTGCACATGAAGCTCCCAGGACCCCTCCACCTGCTTCTCTTAACCACAAGGGGAGAGCAAAGGAGTCACAGGAGGCTGAAGAAACCCTGCAACCCAGAAAGGGATCCAAAGTAAAGACACACAGAGCAAACGGACAATGAGAAAGCAGCGAGAACGTTTTGGGGGTGGCTAAAAAAATAAAATGAAATTTGCCACCATGTAATTGACCATCAAGACCATTTTTTTTTCCTTTGAAGACAGGGTCTCACTATATAGTTCAGGTTGGCTGTGAACTCACTATGTAGCCCAGGCTGGCATCAAACTCATGGCAGTCATCCTGCCCCAGCCTCGAAATTGCTGGAATTACAGGTGTTTGTTACCATGTCTGGCCCATCATAACCATGGCTGGGAGTTAAACTCATCATCTCGAGCTTGCTAGGCAGGTGCTGTGCTGCTGACCGATATGCCTGGCCCCTATCATAAGCATTTTTAAGAGTATTTAGCTCAGTAGTGTTGCATATATTCTTGGTTGTGCAACAGACCCTCCAGAAGCTTCCTATCTCACAGGTTACATTTGTTTATTTATTTACTTAGGCACTGGGGATTGAACTCGGGATCTCAAGCTTGGCGGGCAGGCAGTTAGGCCACTGAGCTAAATCCCCAGCCCCTAGGTTACATTTTTAAAAAAATTAGTCCCTAATTAATATATCCTCTGAGGAAAGGTAAAAAAATTTTTTTTCTGTACCGGAGATTGAACTACTTGCAAGGCAGGTGCTTATGCCGCTGAGCTAAATCCCCAGCCCCGGAAAGGTAAAATTTTGCATCCATTAAAAAAAGCACATGCAATAAAAATAGGAATAAGAGTCCAATGGACTTTTGAAGTTAAAAACATGAAAGCAAAAAAATTTCAAAGGAAAATTTTTAAAAGTTGGGATATATCGTTAAGGAAATCTAAAAGCTAGAACAAAAAAAAATCAGGAAATAAAATATGAAAAATTTAGAAAAACAGACAGGAGTTGCAACATCTTACTAATATGAGTGCCAGGAAGACAGAAAGAAAGGGAAGGGAGGGAAGACATGACCAAAGAATGTATGCAGGTCGGGCTGGGGGTGGCCTCGGTGGCAGAGGACTTGCCTGCAGGTCCTAAGTTTAATACCCTGCACTGCAGAAAAGCGGGGGAGGGGAGGGAAAGGAAAGGAAGGAAATTAATGCAGGATGAGTTGCCGGAACAGAGGGCATGAATTTTGAGACTTGACTGAGGGGTTCATACAGCACTGAGGTGAATCAGGAAAGCCCAAGACCAGGCCTAAGAACAGGCAGTAAGAACCCAGGGGTGAGAACTAGTAAGAATCAGTAGTCAAAACCGCACCAGACTGGTTCACATCAGATCTCAGAGAAACAATTTCCAACCTCAGAAGGAAAATAAGCTTCAGCCTGGAACCTATTCCTGACGAAACCAGTGAGAGTCTGGAGCTGCCTAGACCGCAGCTTTCCCAAGAAGCTTTGGGAGCCTGTGCTTGATTAAGCAACAGAACAGGCCAAGCTGCAGACAGCTGCAAAAGATGTCTGCACACAGCTGGGCTCCTAGAAGAGACTCCCACCTTTCTCGCCTGGTGTGGAACCAGGTGGAAAGGCTCAGCATGAGTTCGAGGCCAGGCTGGACTACATCGACAGAGAGACCCTCTGTTGGCAAAAAACAAAAACAAAAACCCCCCAAAACAAAGCAGTATTAAAGTTCAACTGAGTGTAATGGCATAAACCTGTAACCCTAGCACTGCGGAGGCTAAGATAGGAGGGTTTTGAGTTGAAGGCCAGTGTGACTACATGGGGAGAACTTGCCTCGAAACCAAAAGAAGACCAGGTGTGGTGGCAGCTGAGGCAGGAAGATTGCTGTGAGTTTGAGGCCAGCCTGGGCTGCAAAGTGAGTTCAAGGGCAGCCTGAACTGCATGGTGATTCTTTGTCCCCCCCACCAAAAAAAGAGAGAGAGAAATTAATTTTGGAATTAGGAAATAGCAGGACATGCATAACATCTAGGTGACAAAGACCAACCATGGCAGAGTAGCCAAGAGAGGAGAAGGCTTTGCCTCTGGGAAGCAGGGGCAGGAATGGAGGCTGCTAATTTTCAACATTTGCCTTTTTATTTTACTGTTTTTTAAAACTAGAGCATGTTTTTCTTTTCCAATTAAAAATAATAATAGGGCTGGGAATTTAGCTCAGTGACACCGGGCATGCCTGGCAAGCGCACGGTCCTGAGTTTGATTCTTGGTACCCCCTCAAAAATTAAAAATAGTAATAATAGACAGGGAGGGAGGGAGCGACCCATTACCCAGAAATGTGTTCCACATTCCCGCTGAATGTAGCCGAGCTTCTGCTGGTGACACTGAGCTCACACCCCCCTGGGAACACCTGTTAGAGGCTCCCCTACCAAGCCCCAGCCCTGCACCCCCTAACCAGCGCCTGCAGTCCCCGAGGCCCCGTGAGCTGCTTCTAGTTCCCACAGCACCACCTCGCCAGGCTCAGGTGGGGATCGCCCAGCCCCGTGGTGGAATTCTCAATCCCTCGGAGTCCCACAACAGACAAGCTAAGGACGCAGGGTGCTGCCCTCCCCACCGCCCCAGACGCCAAGGTGCTGCCGTCACAGCCCCAAGCCCTGCCCCAGAGTTCTGAGTAACTCTTCTTCCCTCCTTCCGGCCGCCTGTCCACCCGCATGGATCAGCCCTGGATGGTTATTAAACTCCACTCTGGGGTTTTTGCTACCTCTCAAGGCCCCAGCTGCTCATCTCTGCGCTCATCTTGCTGAGCTCTGTGCCCTGTCTGATTAGAAAACTCCTTCATGGAGTCAGCTGGGGCCCTCCCAGAAGGGGAGCAAAGTGTTGCGAAGAAGGCAGGTGACAGGCGACCACTTTCCATCTTTCTCTCGCTTCCCCAATTTCTCCTCCCCCTCTCTTTCCTCCTCCTCTTTCTCCTCTCCCTTCGCACTGAGCTACTTCCCCAGCCCTTTACATTTTTGTCTTTTGAGACGATCTTGGTAAGTTGCTCAGGCTGAGTTTGAACTCATGACCCTCCTATCTCAGCCTCCCAGAGTGCTTCAGTTGCAGATCTGCTCTACCAGGCCTAGCTCCCATTTGCCTCTTCACAGACAGCAGCAGGGTGGGGACAGAGGAGTCCAGCTCCCAAACACAACGCTTTGAGTCCAGTTTCTTCCTTGTCCATTTCCTGGCTGGGCCATAGTGAGTTTCTCACTAAATGCTGACGGCTAGGAATAAATCTGCACTGTTTCGAAACAGTATAGACTGAACTCCATGCTACCTCACTTTCCCTCCTTCCCTCCCTCCCTCCTTCCCCTCCACCTTGTGCAACCCCAGCCTTGGTCTAAACACCACAGTCTCCTTGGGGTCCCTTATCAGCGGAGAGAATAAAGTTGGGGGCCTCAGAGCAAGCTCGGCATCAGCTGTCTCCTGAGAGGGTCCCTGCCCCCAAAGCCCCTGCCCTCACTCTGCCCACTGCCACAGGCCAGGAGGGCCTGGCCCAGACTGGATTTATGCTTCCGCTGACCGGTTCTCACGTCCTACTCCACCTCACTAGCAGGGGGCAGTGGCACCAAAACCCTCCACTCTGCCCCCACTGGCTCCACGTCCCTGACCTTGGCCTGGAGGTGACGCAGTCTGGGCCTAGACTGGGCATCCCAGGGAGTCTGCATGAGAAAAGCCAGATCCCTGGGCTGAGGGGCAGGGAGATGACCTGATAAGGGGCCTGTAGGCTTCCCAGGATGCCAGAGGACATGAGTTCAGGACATGAGTTCCCACAGCCACTGAGGAAACGGCAAAGCCAGGAACAGGGAATCCTCCAGCCCTGGAACCGGGCGGCCCTGGCTTAGGTCAGCTCGCCCTCTCCCATGCGCATAAGAAGCCAGGCTACCCAGTGTCTTGGGGCACTTACGTGACTGTCAGACATCTGGAGTTTTCTTAGAAGAGGGCAAATGCAGATGCTCCCCTGCTTTCCGTGAGGGCTCAGCTGTGCTACGTGGCCACGCACATGAACAGCCCGGCCCTTGGGAAAACATTTGGGCTACGGGCGCGCTGGGCTTCCCCTTTCCTGCTAGGCTTTCCCAGGGCCCTTGACCACTGTCAGGCCTTGGCCTCAGCACTGTTGCTCACTCCGCCTGCAGACCGTGGGCACAGGTGTGTAGCAGTGGTGCCCGGTGCTGGCCACAGGCTCTCCTGTCCAGCACCTGCTCTCCCAGGCGCTGCACTAGGGTGGGGGCAGGAAAGCCAAGGAGCTGCTCTCACTCCAGGCTCCTCTTGCCCTCCTGCGAGTCAGGCTCCACACCTCTCCTGCTTGCCACTACTGCAAGCCTGCCTGAGGCCTCTGGGCCAGGCTCCGGTGGGGCACATCCGTCCCGGGGCGGTTATTCACAGGGCTCTCTTGCACGCTTGTGTGCACCGCTGCTCTCACACTACACATCAAGTGCAGTGCACACATCAGCAGGAGGCGGGGTGGATATGGGGACAGTGTGGGATCCACAGAGGCCTGGAGCTACCACCTGCTCTGGCCCAGCCTTTGCCTTAGGAGTCTCCTGAATCTTGCCCTGAAGTGTGGATGATATATTTGCAGAAGGGCTGATACAGATAGAGAGCTGGTGGTGTAGATGCTAATCCCAGAGCTCTGGGATCAACAGATGATTGCAAGTTCAAGCCCACCCTGAGCAATTTATCAAGATCTTGTCTCAAAACATAAAAGTGACTGGGGATGTAGCTTAGTGCAAAGGCCCTGGGATCAATCTCCAACCCCTCCCTCATGTCTGTACACACACGAGAAGACCCTGCCACACAGTGTTGAGTGTCTAAATCACGGCAGGCAAGAGCTCTCCCACCCCACCTTGGAGGCTCCGCCTCACTCTTTCTAGCCAAGCTCTAGCTCAGCACCCCTCTTTTGTCCCTGACACCCACTCACAGAGAGGGTGTCACAAGGGGAGCCCTAGCTTGTCCTCCCCGAAGGTCTCCACAGCCTCAGTGTCCTCATTTGGACAGGATGAGCTCTACCTACTTCACAGGGCTGCATAAGACCCAAGTACCTCAGTAATCAAAGCCCTTCATAGCACATAGCAGGTGCTCAATAAAGGTGGCTGACAAGACTCACATTTTCCC